>JAUTDX010004495.1:0-39578 GCA_030844895.1 Ambrosia x helenae
TTGTGTGCTTACTGCTGCTTACTTGATTAACAGGATACCTTCATCTGTTCTGAGTGGTAAGAGTCCCTATGAATTAGTTTTTGGGTTCCCCCCTGAACTTAGTCACTTAAGGAACTTTGGGTGTTTTTATGTTTTAAAAACTGTATTGGATGGAAACTTTATAGCAGGGCTGTGATAAATGTGTTTTAATGGCTTACGTCTTTTGTAAAAAAAGGGTTATAAATTGTATGATTTGAATCAAAAAAAGGTTGAGTTTTCTAGAGATGTCAAGTTTTATGAAAACATTTATCCATTCAAAACTGAACATAAATCACTTGTTTCTGAAAAACTCAATCACTTTAAATTTTTTTGACTTATTTGAAAATGAAGTTTCTGTAAGTGACAAAAATAATAAAATTTTTCCAAACCTTCCCAATGATGAAGGGGAACCTGATAGGTCTTATTATCACCTCACCAAGGAACAATTAGATGACTCACCTAGGAATTCTAGTGAGGTAGAACATGAATTCTAGTCATGTTCAGCAACCTAGTAGTTCTATAGGTAGAGGGAATGACTGTTCAGGGTTTGAGGGACCAAGTGATGAGACCAGGACTCCTGAGGGAAGTAGACCTGTTAGACAGTCTAGTAGAGAGTCAGTTATGCCAAAAAGGTTAATGATTATGTGCTAATAGTAAGGTGAAAAATCCTGTGGAAAAAGTGGTTAATTACTCTAATTTGTCAGTTGAAAATATGTGTTTTGTGTCAAATGTTAATAAAGTGTTTGAACCTGTATCATATTCTACAAGCATCCAAAGATCCTCATTGGATTGAGGCTATGAATGATGAGATGCAGGCACTTTATAGAAACAATACATGGGTTGTCACAGATCTACCTCCTGGTAGAAAGGCAATTGGATGTAAATGGGTCTATAAGGTGAAATATAAGTCTAATGGTGAAGTAGATAGATATAAAGCCAGATTAGTGGCAAAAGGTATAAATCAGAGAGAAGGTTAGATTTTGGAGAAACCTTTTTCTCCTGTTGTTTAAAATGGTAACTGTCAGAACTGTTATTAGTTTAGCAGTTCATAACAGTTGGAGTCTGTTCAGCTAGACATTAATAATGCCTTCTTGTATGGGTCAATTAGTGAGGATGTATACATGCAATTACCAGAAGGTTATTCCTGGTAATGAGTCAAAAGTGTGCAAGTTAGTTAAGTCCCTATATGGTTTGAAACAGGCTCCTAGAAAATGGAATGAAAAGCTTGTTGAAGTTCTAAAAATATAGGTGTTTGTTCAAAGTGTTTGTGACCATTCCATGTTTGTTAAGTCTGTAAATAATGTGTTTTTGTGTTACTTGTGTATGTGGATGATATTGTCATTACTGGGAATAGTGACAGTGAGATTAATAATGTGAAGACTTTGTTTAAAAGAAAGTTTTCAGATTAAGGATCTAGGAAAGTTAAAATACTTTCTTGGAATTGAGGTATTATATTCTAGTGAGGGTATTTGTCTCAATCAAAGAAAGTACTGTCTAGATCTTTTAACTGAATATGGCTATCTAGGCTGTAAACCTGTTAGTATTCCAATTGAACAGAATTATAATATGGCTTTAAGGATAGTAAAGAAGAAAAGTATTTAGAAGACATAACAGGTTTTCAAAGTTGATAGGTAAATTAAATATCTTTCATTAACTCGTCCTGATATTAGCTATGCTGTACAGTTTTTGAGTCAGTTTATGCATAAACCAACTCAAAAAGTGCAGCATATTGCCTTTAGGTTGCTTAGATATCTTAAGCAATCACCAGGCAAGGGTATTATGTTCAGGAAAAGTGCAGACTTAACCCTGTCAGCTTATTCAGATGCTGACTGGGCTAAGTGTCTGGTAACTAGGAGGTCAGTTACTGGTTTTTGTGTTTTTGTTGGAAGTTGTCTTGTCTCTTGAAAAAGTAAGAAGCAAAATACTGTTGCTCGGTATCCTCGGCTGAAGCCGAGTACAAGGGCTATGTGTTCAACAGCTTGTGAACTCATTTGGGTCTCAAATCTGTTGAAGGAATTAGGTGTTAAGACCAAAATTCCTATAGACTTATTTTGTGATAGCAAATCTGCCATATTCTATAGCTGAAAATCCTGTCTTTCATGACCGGACCAAACATTTTGAGCTAGATTGGCATTTTTTGAGAGAGAAAATTGTGTCTGGTTTTATAAGACCAGTAAAGGTAAAATCAGATCAGCAAACTGCTGATATATTTACGAAAGGTCTGTTGACAAATCAACATGAAGTTCTGTGTGGAAATCTGGGCTTGGTAGATATGTTTGGTAATTGAATTAAGGGGGGTGTTAAAATAAGCCCATCTGATATAATTCAATTACCTGATGTTGGGCTTGTTAGCCCAGTTGATATTAGCCCAGTTGGTGGATGTTTGTGGTTGAACTAGTTCATATTTATGGACTGGTTCATGAACCGGTTTTATGTTATATTTTGTGTGTTGTTTATACAGATCGGTGACGTGGCTTGATCGTAGCTGTTGGATTGTTTGTGTTCTGGCCGTTGGATTGGTTGATCTGAGAAGCTTCGAGACTGGCTATAAAAGGCACAGTGAACGACTTCTCGTCATTCAGTCGTTCACTTTTTCTTTGTTTTCTCTCTGTGTATTCATAGTTGTATTAGGGTTTCTTCTGTAAGTTTTTTTGTATTTTTTGTTCTGGTTATTGATCTGCTGATCTAATCAATCAGCAGATCTTCTTGTATCGTACTTCTATTTTAGATCTCAGTAATTGCTGAGATCAACAGGGTATTGGGGGGTACGTTTTGGTTTGGGTTAATAAGAGATTTGTCACCTTGTTTTGTCGCCTACATCTGTTGTTCTTGGTTGTGAGTTTGTGTTGGCTCCAGTATTGTTTTTCTTTATTTTTGTTGTTGTTGATTGAAACCCTAAAAGTTAACAGTATGAATGGTATATTTGTAATTATTTTTTCCAAAAGTCAGAATTTCTAACTTTTCAAAAACAGCTTTTCTACACTTAAAAGCCAAAAGTCAAAACAGAAAATGTTTTTAGGTTACACAAACAACTTATTGACTTTTTGAAAAACCAATAAGTCAATAAGGTGTTTTAAAACTGAATCGCAAACACCCTCCAACTAATATCAAAGGGCCATTCATAAAATAAATTAAAAAAAAAAAAAAACCCTCACTCCCGTCTTCACACGCTAACTCATCTACCCCCAAATAATAATAACCGATGTTGTTGCCCCCTTCATTTTCTCATCAAAACCCTAACCCAAATCCCTCTTTAAACCCCATTAATTCTTCACAATTTCACATAATCCGTCACATATCTCATCTGGGTATGTCCCCAATTTCATCTTTTTATTTATCTTTCAATCTATAGCGTTTGTATCTGCACCTTTTAATCCCAATCTATTCCAATAACTAACTCTGTTGTACTCTCTTTATTATTATTATTATTGTATCCAATAATCTATATATTATTGTTATTATCTGTTTATTAAAGGTTGAATTTTGAAACCCTAATCTTGATTTTTAATAATATTAATTTAAAAAAAAAAAAGAATGTCTGAAGGGTATGCAATTGAGCTTTACTTTGATCCAGCTCTTGAAAATCAAGTTTTGAAAGCATGGAATGTTGTGGCTCGTCGCCAAATTAGTACCCATCTTATAGAAATTGAATCCAGGCCTCACATTACGCTGTTTCAAGCCCGTTTATCGATCCGTCGAAGCTCGAGAACATCGTAAAGTCTTTCGCTTCGAAACAAGACCCTTTACCGTTGTCTTTCGGGTCGATTGGGAGCCTCCCGAATGATAATAATGTGTTGTTTCTTGCCCCGACTCCCACATTGCCGTTGCTGCAGTTTCATTTTCAGTTGTGTGATGCGATGAAACGGGAAGGATTGAAATTGGGGAAGAGTATCGTCCGGATTCGTGGATTCCGTACTGTCCTGTTGCTGAGGAAGTGCCGAAGAATAGAATGGCGGAAGCGTTACGGTTTTGAGGGACTTGAAGTTGCCGGTTACTGGTTATGCGATGGATATTGGATTGGTTGAGTATTCGCCTGTTCGGGAGCTGTTTTCCGTTTGTTCTTGGTAGCTCGTCGGTTGAATCTTGAGGTTTGGATGTTACAAGATATATGTTTATGTTGGTGTTTGTTTTTGTTTTTGTGTTTGTTTTGATTAATGTTTTTGTTTTGCATTTGATGTGGTCTTACTCTTTTGGTGTTGTAAAAACTTATTGTAGAATAATATTGGTTATTTGTTTTGGACTTTTGAGTATAATAATATTATGATTATGTTCTTGAAATGTTGATTCTTTTACAATATTGAAGGATATATCATATATGTGTGCTAGACTAAGTTTGAGATCATATTATGAAGTCAGGTCTGAGATTGTTTATAGTTTTGTTTAAAGTTAGATCGATATGAGCTTTACGCCTTTAACTCTGTTAGATGCTGCCGCTTCTTTATGAAGTTCAGGTTTGAGCTCGTTTAACCTTGGATCTATACGAGCTTTACACCCTTAACTCTGTTATGCCGCCCCTTCTCCATGATCATGTTTGAGCTCGTTTAAACTTGGATCAATACAAGCTTTACACCTTTTGCTCTGAATGCCACCCCTTTTCGCTTTTAACCAATTTTTGCTTGCTTCAACTTAAAGACGGGTATTTTCTGTTAACTTTGTATGAATTTGTCGCGGTTGTTAGAATTTTGATTGTTTATTTTCAACTGGATTGCTTACGTGCGTTATTCAAGTGGATAGGAGGGTATCAGTTCAACTCCTGAGTTCTTCGGTGATGGTTATGACAGCTATGCGACATAAGTTCAAAAAATAACTTTTTTTAGCGGCAAATGTTAATGCTACTCTATTTTACACCAAATTATTTTATGGTTTCTTATGCTCTTGAAATGTTTGCTTCTTTGTCACCATTGAAGGATTTATGTGGTGCTAGACTAAGCTTAAACCATTAATTAGCGAAAACCAGTATATGAAATTCAGGTTCGAGCTCCTTTAAACTTGGATTGATTCGAACTTAATGCCTTTCTCCTTTTTATGTGGTGCTTGCTACAACTTATAAGAGAGATGGGTTTTCTTAACGTTGTATGATTTCAGCGGTCGACAATAGTTTTGAGCTTTGACTGTTTGTTTCGAACCAAATTGCTTAAGAGCGATTTGCGCTACTTAAAAATTATATGAACAAATGGTCTTAGTTTTGTATATTGAAAAAATATATGCTGGGTTAGTTGAAGGATATTGATGTGATTCCTAATTTCTCAGTGATGGTCCTCATAGCTATAGAAAAAAAAGTTTTTTAAGTTATAAATAACCCTAACATATGTTATACTAACTATTGACTTGACATGAATACTTGAATCTCCTTGAAAACGATCACTTATTGATCCCATTGTTTTCCCTAAGATACTTAAAAGCAACCTCGGATCAAACATTAGGTCACACGCATGCGGGTTCCATCTCAAGTTCAACAACTCAGTCTCCACCTGTCGGTGCATTGTGGTGGCTCAACTCCCATACATGTGTGCCAATGATCGATCAGTTCAGCATCTAGTTCTTGTACCGACTCGCGCTCAAATGACAAAGTTTGAGCTGAGATAGTGTTCGGTTTACAAAAAGTTATTGAAGATGATGAAAGATGAAGGGTGGAGAGAGCAAACCAAAGCGTAGTTTGACATGCAAGAAAGGCGCTCATGGTTTACAAATAGCAGATGATTACGACTTCAAAATATTACTGATAATTTCATCACCAAAATTAGAATTAGTTTAGTTACTATGGATGCTCATAACTATTAAAAACACATTGAATCGTAAAACCAGTAGCATGAGCCTTGAGCCGAGTACTATCAACCGATCATACATGGCATCCTCAATTACTTAATTCCATCACTTGCTTCAGAACAACTATAGTTTTTATTATTTACAAAACATGAAAATTTAAACCGTAGTAAAAACAAGTTTAGTTAAAACCGCCAAACCAAACAGTTTTAATAAGGCAGACGACTCAACAAACAACTCCAACCAGTTCAGTATGTTAGATTCCTATAACTTCAGTTAGCAATATAAGAAACCCAGCTAAACAGCACTGTCAACACCCTTGGTTGCTATTTTTGTTGCAGTCGATTTCCTATAGCAGCCGGAAGGGTGCAATTGCAATCTTTGTAATGCAGTGCATGTTCAAGCCCGAGTCACTCCAAATCAATTCAAATTTCATCAACACAAACATTAAATGTTAAATGTAAACACAAATAGCAAGAAAGTATATTTTGAGTCCATAATGTATGTGAAAAAACAACCATGAACTAACCCTAGCGCCATCCGACTTTTGGCCATTGGACTTGGTCTAGCCATTAGAACCTGTATCAAGCGGTTGACCACTGGTATCACCGGACCAGCCTATGGTCACTGGTTGTACCACAAGCCAGACGCAGCCCTTGCTAATCAGGTCCACTGTAGTTACATAATTCCAACACGACACAGTCGGAACCGGCTCGGTGTATGAATATAATTTTGCACGAAACAACAGAAAAGGAAATAAAATTTAATAAACTAAACCCAGAAGAACTGGCACTCTACATATATCCGTTGAAACCAATTCCCTGGTTTTGTTTTGTTTTGTTTCTGTTTCAGGTGGGCAAATGCTTTGAAACAAGTTAAACATCAACACAGGCCACACTCTGTTCAAACTATATCAAGCAACAACTCAACCCTATGCATTACAGAACCCTCATAACCAACCAAAGACGGCTTCGTCATGAGGGGAATATTCTTCGCGAAACCCAACACGCTGTTCGGTCTCCCGACAGTTACCTGCATATCATATCAAACACAAGAACATATATAAATGTATAGAACTATAGATCGACCGCAAAGCTGCAAAACGACCAAAAAACAAGACTCACCAGGCACTGCAACGCCTTTTCCTACTGCCAGTGCGGATGTTTGTAGCTAATCCTATCACCATCCCAACCGCCATCGGCTCTTTCCGTTTTGGTGCCCCGCCACCACCTGCAGGCCATTTGCTGAAACATCTTTAACTGCTCATCAGCTACCGCTTGAGAACCCGCAAGAGGCAACTGTCTCAATGCAAAAGGCAATTTATCATCTGAACCACCTCCAGGACCTGCATTTAGATCTAGACCTTGGCTACCCCACTTTCTACCATCAGGACCAACATTACTAGAACCACCAGGTAGAACTCATAAAGTAAGGCCTATACGGCATTGACACCACACCATTGGGTCCCACTGAGGGAATAGTCGGAAAACAAGCTGACCACCACCAGATGACGAAGAATCCACGTAAGCATTTGAAACCGAAGAAAACGTATTTGACATTGATGGTATTGAGAAATTGGTCTCAAATGGGAAAGCTGAATACTGAAATGGTACATTAGATGGTACATTGGATGGAAATGCAACTGCTGGAGATGATGACAAGACCTGACCCCTGAATATTTCTGGTTAACTGATGTGCTGGCGGTCACAGAGCCAACATTCTTTGAGATGGGATTGTAATTCCTGGTAGGCATTGTTTGGTGGAAACCACGTTGAATAGTTCCCCATGTCCATATTATTCATTCTGACATTAGGAACACTAGACATAAACTGCATGCCGTTTTTGGAAAAAGATACTGATTCACCACCAACTTCTTCCACACCAGGCCCGTTCAGGTCAAAGTCCCTTGAAGAATTTGGCCCACCAGGTAGAAATGACCTAGGTCTATTGACTGACAGCTGGACAACCTCTGGACCCTCCTCAGATGCATTTAGATCAAGATCAAGTCCCGATGGTGCATTGTGTTGGCCAGCATCCTCAACTCCAACATTCAAGTCAAAGTCAAAAAGAGGCGCGCCGATTTACTGGTACGGTTATCAGAAACTGGAACATCAATCTTTCGTGGTTCTGCTGGACGGAATGCACTGGTGGCAGCAGACCCTTTCCAACCAAGCTCGGGCTTACCTCTGGAAAGGTTCTCTGAAGGATAAAATGGTCCTTTGGCGGCAGCAGCTACCGTAATCAAACCAGATAGATTTTTATTACTAGAAGGTAACGCGCTAGGTGTATGAAGAGCAGCCTTTTCAACCTCTCCTTGTATCCCATCGTCACTAGGAAGAACTTCATTCAGATCAAAATCCAACTTTACTGTACGATCTTCACCACAAATGGGCTCTGTTACATCATTAGGCTTTTCGGGCGATCTTACTTCTTGCATTGCAGCCACGGAAATCTTTCCGTCTTTTCCATACTTTCATTGGCACATTCACTAGTGCCAGAATCCATATTTTGTCTTGCACACTGCTCAGCCTTATTGTCATCGTCATTCTCTTCAGATTTTGGTGCTAAATCGTCACAAGTGGTGGCCACAGGTTGATCTGTTGACCGCTTGTGCACCAATTTCTTCTCATCCTCGTGCATATCTGAAGATGACCAAGAAGCTGATTCTTCATTAATCTGTGTCTCAGGTTTTACACTTGTAGCAGATGCGTCAGGTGGACCCACGGTGTTTTTAAGCGGTTTCTCATCAAGACACTTGTCATCCTGTAATGAACTTAAACTGTTAGGTTTAATATCTGTAGCATCCAGCGAAGCATCTATTATTAAACCAGTAGGCTTTACCTCAGGGTCCATATTCGCCAACTGTGTATTATTATCCCCCACCTACAGATCCAACCTGTTCCACCATAGCATGACCATTAGCCACACTGATATCATCTTCACCGTGACCTCCATCATTAGCCATTTGTCTTGACTTAGCAACATTCACAGAAGACGACTCTTCAAGGATGGGTGAGTTACTGGCAGGGGAACATGCAGGTGACGCATCAGATCTCGTCATTTCGCCAGCAGCCACGCTGGCAAGAAGATTAATTCCACCAACATCACTAGCCGATGGAGGCACGCTAGCTTCAGAAATCTTGGCACAGCTTTCCACCAATGCATTTATAGAGCTATAAGAAGGTTCGTATAGTTTCCCTTGTTTTGGAGTAACCCCTGATGATGAACCACTGCCAAAGGATGCATCTTTCCTACCATGTTCTTCATCATGGACAACCAATCCTTCTTTGCACTTGGACAAATCTGTAGCTGTGTTTGTGTTTTGTACATTTTTTAGCGAATCAATTTTCCCACCTCCTTTCTGATCTTGCTTCTCGAGGGTGCCATGAGTGAGCCCTTGCCAGAAACTGTAGAGAATCTCCAGGTGATTCCACACTCGCGGTTTGTACGGGACTTCGATTAGTGTTTGGCAACCTCACAATGAGCCTCGGGTTGCTTCCATTATCTACATGTGATGCATCAGACGCTCTTTCTGATATATGTTTGATTGGTGATCCCTTTTCAGAAGCAAAATTCCGATTTAAATACTCGCTTTTTCCAACTTCATTTTGAACTCCTGGATTGTAGATACATGAAAGCCATTGCTCGAGTTTTTACTATGAGAAACACTGCTAGAGATCTTACTTACACTTGACGCTCCAGTCTTCCCATGGTCACTAGAACATGACTGACTATTGTTTGGAGATTGACTGGAACTGCAACTCCTTCCCTCTTTAGTTGCAGATGACGGGGACAGCTTTGTGGACACAGGAGATGTTGTGATTTAGTAGCAGCTTCACCTGAGCTTTGTTTTGGCTGTTGAGCTTTCATTGCAGAAGGCTGTGAAGAACCCTTGGGACCCACCTCAGAAGAACCACTTATACGTCTACTACCACCCACATGAGAAACTTCTGAAATCATTGACTTGTTTGGCCACGTACCACCTCGGCTTGTACTAGACTTTGTTTCAATAATATTCATTTCAGCTTCTACACGTCTCTTCCATGTGCTGACTAGGCTTCTAGCTTTCTTCTGAATTTCAGAATTTTTATGGCTACGTAGATGATTCACAGACTTCCCAACATTACACGTCTGTAAAGCATGAAGATTCACAGGCAACCTGTCAAGTGCACGAAGTAAAGAAAACAGAAATTCCTCGATAGATTTTTCATTCTCTTTAGGACTACCATCACCAATCTTGCACTTGTGGATCTCTTGAAGCCATTCGTCTAAAACCGACAAGCCCCTTAGATGAACAAACCGGCCTAAGCAATCAAATCTGTCAGTACCCGATATTACATCAACAAGCATTCTCCGGCAAGCTAGGTTCGGTTTCTTCTCAGTACTATCAGGTCGCATGAGCTGTATTAGTTTTTCAACTCCACCGATATCTACCAGTCCTCCTTTATCAGTAATTTTAGCAATCTCGGCTTTTAATATGTGTTCTGGTCTAGATTGACCAGAATCTGCATCATCTACCTTGGATAACCGATCACGTTTGACAGATTCTGAATTGTGAGCACCATGCTCTCTCTTCTTACTCTTGGCATGTGACGAAATAGAGGATGAACTATTTTGTACATTATCTGAACTATGTTTTAGTTGTGCTGACCCATTAGGACCATTTATGGGTTTTGGAGATCGACCTCCAGTTTGCACTGCTCCATGCATTTCTATCGACGCCTTATCTAATAGCTGATCTACTTCTTCTTGTAGTTCCTGTGTTAAAAAAGACTACATATCCAATCAAGATAACTTTCAACAGATAACACAAAACAAAACAAGAAAAATCAAACGATTATACTTACGTTAATATAGTTTTTGTCAGTTAACCACCATAAACACTCGCTCTCAATATCATACACTCGTCTGCACACAAATGAGGATATCCCTGGAGGAAATTCAACACCTTTACGAAGAAATGTGACTTTACACGGATGGAGTAACGATGCAGCAGGTATCTCATCCTTATGAAAAGAGTAGAAAACCTCGTTTGGTGCTGCTTCCAGCGGAGCACCGTCTTTAAGCTTTACGTCTGCAGGTCGATATAGCCAATTCACACACAGCGTTATATTATTCTCTTTTCCTAATTTTAATTTACGAATTCTTCCAACAAACGGTAGGGAATTGTAGGATGGCTTGAACAGAGCACAGTCGCCAACATTAATCTTTCGACCATCCTGCAACAAAACATATCATATTAAACCCTAAACTAGAAAAAAAAAAAGAATAAAAGAACAAAGCAAGCAAACGCATACGTTCACATATTAGTAACAAACATATCCTAACCATGATAACAAATAGTTACAGACTTAAAGTTACCAAACATATAGCTTCAAAAATGATTCAGAAATCAATCACAAGACTAGCAAAAAGTCGCTTCTATAGTTATACGCATACATATAATAAGCATAAATCAGAGATAACCTAGACGGTTAACGTGAACAAAAAACAAGCAGATAAATTAATATAATGTAATGAATAGATAACTGAAGCATATAAATTATAAAAACATACATACATACACACTAAAACAACAAGAATAATAATAATAATAATATACTTTGGAAAAAGAATTAGAATGAAGAAATAGGAAGGAACTGTGAGGAGGAGCTAGAGACGGCGTGGAGGAAGATGGGAGCGGCCACATGTGCCACCGGTGGAACCACAACTCACCTTCCCACCGCCCATACATAATAATAATATCTTTCGCCCATCATCACTTTTCTTACTAACCAACTCTCGTTCTTCGTACCGTGCCACTTCAACCATCAGCCAATTTCACGATCCCTCTTTTTTTTTAACCAAACCCTAGATTAAACGATCGATCATGAACCAACCACGTTAACTCACTTAACGGATTTAGATCGGGATTAGAAGAGGTTGCTGTTATTATTATTATTAATTATTAATAGGATTGATTGATTGATTGATTGATCGAGGGTTAGGGATTGGAATTAGGGTTTTTTTTGGATTGGGGAAAGGGAAGGGATTGGTTATGTGTGGGAATAATAATAAGTTAGATCTGATAAGGGATTGGATAATCGGAGAGATTTGTTGACGATTTGGGTGCAGGCGGAGATTTAACGGGGAGAGAGAGAGAAAGGGAAAGATGAAAGTGGAGAGAGAGTATAGAGAGAGAGAGTAGAGAGGGGGTTTGTGAGATGGTATGCGAAACGGTGATGGCGTGGTCACGAGCTCATGTGTTGACTATTGTCTAGGGAAAAGTTTTCTACTTGGGCCCAAACGGTGTCGTTTCCTCTGTACACACATAGAGGTGTACAAAAAAACCGGTTTTGAAAACCGAACCGGAAAAAAAAACCGGAAAACCGGTTAGACAAAAACCGGTTTTTGTTCAAACCGGTCCCAAACCGACCCGAGTTACCGGTTCCGTATAGGTTTTAGGTTTTGGAGATTAGACCGGGTTGAAAACCGGTTTAAGGAACAAACCGGTTTGGCAAAAAAAACCGGTTTTGGAGGAAAAAACCGATTTAGGCAATGTGTTTTGATTCTAGGATGACCGGTTTGGCAAAAAAACCGGCTTAAAAACCGACCCAAATCGGTTCCGATAGATGGTTCTCTTCGGTGCTAAAAACCGGTTTGGAAACCGATCGGTTTGAGGAAAAACCGGTTTGAGGAAAAACCGATTTAGGAAAAACCGATTTTAAAACCGGTTCGGTTTTTAAAAAAAAACCCGGTTTGTACATCTCTATACACACATTTGTCTCTCGTTTTTTTCTTTTTTTTTTTTTTTAGTGATCTATATTTGTGTTGTAAGATCATTAGGAGTGAATTTTGATGGTTATAAAAACATGATGAAATGAGCTCGAGCCCAGTCAAGCTCGGCTCATTTACAACCCTAAAAAATTATAATAATTTTAGTGTAATTATGTGGATGTTGATACCAAACCTATTTTGGTATTTTATGATGGGTGAGAAGTGAAGAATAAAGCTAACTATTATGATTTTACTTTTTTCATTTCTTGTTATAAGATAACGGTCATCTTTAACCAAAATATGTTAATTAACTAGTAGTTACATTTAGTACTAATAAAAAAAGTAACTACCCCATATTTTTTAAATTGTCGTAAGTTTTCGTATGTTAATCCATTTTTTTAAAAACACTTACACCATAAAAGTAGCATTTGATTCTCATTAATTTGAGTAAAGTATTGCTATGTTTTTTTAGTTAAAAAAACTGATATGTTACGTAATTAACAATGTCTAAGGGTGAGCAACAACTGAATCGTTAGCAGAAAACAGACGAAACCAAACCGAAATTAACCAAAAACTGAACTAACTAAAACTTGATAAACCGAAATAACTAAAAACCGATTATCATTTTTTTGTACCCCTTTTAACCTAATTAAACTGAAACATTCAGTTTAACCGAATTCATGTATTTATACTTCCATTTAATGTATTTATACATCCATTCTATGTATTTATACCTCAACTCATGTATTTCTAAACAAAAGTTTTAGCTCGAGTTTGGTTTTAGCTATTAGTCGGAATTAAACGAACCGAACCAAAAATCATCACTTAATCGAATAAACCGATCCGACTCTCTCTCTCTCTCTCTCTCTCTATATATATATATATATATATGTTTAGATTCCTGTACAAAGGACATATTTCGTGAGAAGTGTGAGAAGGATTAAGAATTAGCATGTAGGCATCATGTTTTGGATTTAGGAATGATATTTTAGGTTGTTTTAACTTTAAAAACACCAAACACAACAATCTAAAACACTATCCAATGTATTATAGTCATCAAATTTATGAAACAGCTAAAACACGCTACTTAACAATTAAAACACACTACTTAATGTTCTTAGCATGGTGTTTTAAGTTTTAAGCCTAAAACACATTGTTTTTGGTTTTTAATTGTTATGTTTGGTATTTTTCTAGGCAAAACAATCCAAAACAACATGACTAAGTTCAAAAAATGATGCCTATATATCAATTTTTAATCCTTCTCACACTTCTCACGAAATATTGCATTTGTACAGGAATCTCACCCTATATATATAACATGTTATTTAACCGCAATTTTATATTTTGTATTAAAAAACGTTATAATTTGTGCTTTGCAAAACTTGAACTCCTAACTTTTTTCCTTTTCTTATGTTTACTTATATTTAAAAAATTTATTTATATATTATATATGTATAATATATAGGAAAGTTGGATTTTAATAATTTCACTTTTTTGTTGTTGGCCAATAATAATCTCACATGAGTTTATTCTTCCCACCAGTCTCACCTTTTAATTTATTTTTTCTCATTACACCCTCGTTAACTCATATTAACGCCGTTAGCTGAAACTCATAATTCTAGGCGATTATTCAGCTAACCGCGTTAGTGTGAGTTAAGGGGAGTGCAATGAGAAAAAATAAATTAAAAAGTGGGACTAGTGGGAAGAATAAACTTAAGTGTGATTATTATTGGCCAACAAAAAAAAGATAGGATTATTAAAACCCAATTTTCCAAATATTTAAATGGACCATAAGGGGGGACAGAGCGCTACCAGAGTTGGTCACGGGTACCCCACTACCAGCACGGTAACACCGGCGCCACCTATGCTGGTAGTGATCCCGTGAACCAAATTCGAGTTCAGTTACCGTGCTGGTTCACGATTGTGACACAAACTTTCACACAATTTTATTATATTTTATTCATTTACTCCAATAATTAAAATAAAAGATAAAAAAATGAATGAAATGGACAAAAATGGAAAATGAGTGGACTTACATGAGAAGATGAAGCTAAAGATTAGTTGTTTGCAACTATAGAAACCCTGTTTTTATAAGAAAAAAGATGAAGATGGAGAGTGTTTTATCTTTAGCAGTAGTTCCCAAGTTACAATATAATAATATGTTTTTTTCTAGACAATTATTATTATTATTATGTGTGAAAATAATTGATAGTTGGGTAAAGAATCAGTAGAGTGTTGCCTACAAAAAAGTGTTTCAGTAAAGTAAATCAATAAAGTAATGTGGTAATGCATGATTGATAGAAATCAATGAAGTAAAAACACCTTCAATGGAGCGCCCCTTACGCCCTAATAATAAGTTATTAAGATGAATGTTGTTTTACCCGTTCGTAATATATCACATCATCTTGGCCTTAGAAGTCAAAAGTACATGTTTGTTTTTTTCTGTCAAAGTAATCATAAACAAATTTGTGATGACTTTATAATCAAATTAAAGCTACAAACGTTAATCTTTATCATAAAATTAATGACGTCCTAGTATTGAATTATTGAATTTAACCTTATATTTTCTTTAATACTTAAATATTTTTAGACTAAATAAATAATACAGTAATGGGAAAAAAACCAGAAAATGACTGGATAGCCAATCAAATGGTCCACGGCATATGAAACAAGCTTGTACGATACCAATATTTGCTTGATTTGGGACTCTGAGTCGAGTCGAGCTCAAACCCCATTCCCAACCCCCACATGTTTTTGTCTTTTAGTTGATATGACTTGTTCTTTTTTCTTCTATTTTCAATATATAATAATATATATTGTGTTGGGTTTTATTGAGAACCCGCTCGAGAGGAAACAACGGTAAAAACTACGACTAAAAATGCGATTTTATTTGTACAATTTTTTACCCAATCATGTAAAATAGGCTAACTAAGAAACATGTAGGAAATGAAGAAAAAAAATTGTGAACACGTATATTTCATGCGAAGCGTGAGAATGTCATTAAAAACCATTGAAATTCAGAATTTCTTTTTACACTTATCATTTTTATTAAAATACAATATCAAAAACACAATTTTCTCGTAAAAATCTAAACGTATACGAAAGTAAATTGATTTTACACATATGTAGGTTTACCGTTTACACATTCTAAATAAAAACCTAGAACCAGACCAAATATAAACTTATCAGTTCGGTTCAGAACCAGGTTAAACTATTCTCGAGGAAACAATTATTGCCAGAATAGGATGTCATTTAAATCTAGAATTAACAACTAATTAAAAACAACTTTAGTAAACTTAAGTTGTGGTGTCGTAATTATATTAAGGACATATGATACATTCAAAAAAATGCACAATAAAACCGCATATATGCAATAATTGATCATTTTGAGACTACAAATAATATGTGCCATGCATTTATAATGTCCCATGTTACAATAGATCATTGCCCGATACACATTATTAGCCAACACGTGCACCTCATAAACGATTTTGTAAGCACTAGTTCTCAATTAAGCTACTTTTTTTTCCTCTGTCGTACTCAATATATTTTTTAGAAGTTACATAATTCGAATGGAACTCATAACTTAACAAGTTTATTAGATGTTATACAGTTAATATAACTTTAACAATATTATTTATAAAGATTAAACTGAGAACGTGGATGGTTTGAATACAGACTAGCTGAAAAAGCCCACTATATTAATAGGTTTTAAAATATAATATTTAAAATTTCAAGCCAATATCGGTTCTGATGGGTTTTTAAACGGACCACTGGTTTTGAACTGAACCAAACCAGGAACTGTTTTCACCCGAATTTTGGCTCCACAGTCCTGACGTTTCAAAACCATTAATTGCTCAACGCTACTTTTCACCCTACCCTCTTTGTGTTCACCTCCTTAAATCCAACCCTAATGGTTCCACGACAACATGTTAGGTATTGTGTATATTTATTTAAACTCACTAACTTACTTAATACTTAAAATTGTTTTATTGTTTTAACTTTCTCATTAGGATTCTCACAAAGATGCTTTTACTCCTTAGGTGTGTTTATTATTCATACTACTTATATAGTACGAGCATTATACTTATCCTTTCATGTGTTTATGATTTGAAAATAGGTTGTGTTTATATTTTAGAATTGAATTGTGTTTTATGGTTTTATGGAAACTTATGTAAATGGTAATTCATATAAGGACACAAAAGTATCGAATGTACCAACATTCCCCGTATTTTGCAACCAGGAAACCAATCAGAGTAAGGTTGTCTAGTCTTTTCAATATACATTGTAGCAAGCTTACCTTGTGTAAGTTCCATAACTGTATAAGATTATCAGTCAGGCGTAGGATTCTTACCTAGGTAATGCCTTTATCATCACTTGATCTCAGTTATAGTTTAGTTCGTGTTTAAGTCTTCTTTAGTTCGCCTTAGTTAATCCTTTATTTTATTGTAGTAGATTTGTTAGACCTCCCCCCCCCCCCCACCACCAAAATAACAAAACAGTTTAATTCAATTTTTTTATAAGATATCCTGACTTACTTAGTTTTCATACAGTTGACAAGTTCATTTTGTCACACCTCGGCCGGGAGGGCCTGGACGAAATCACATACCGATACAACATGTACGTAATGTAAGCAAACAACGGAAGCAGTATAAAATAACTATCTTTTATTTATACAATTTATTTAAATCATACATTTCCATTAACATATATCTAATCTCTAATCATACAAGTTCGGGTGGTTTCTATGGTTTCTCATTTGTCTTCTGGTTCGTCCTTCGGGGTGACTTTGAGTTGCAACTGTACACTCCTTGGATCTCTAGCGTAGGTACCTGAACACATGCTTAAATGGTTTTGGGTCAACAATAATGTTGGTGAGTTCGTGTGTTTGGTTACATAGGCGCCCAAGAGTAATTCGAAAACTAGTTTTAGTTATTCAAAACAAGTTTACTGGTTTTTACATTCAAACAAGTTTTCCTGGTTATGGTGTTACAGTCATACAAGCTGGCCACTCAACCCTGGTATCTAGGGTCATGCCTAACCATGCCTAGATGTTATCAACAGAGTCTATACCTATTATTGTTATAGTTCCCAACCTATGTCTTGCCACATAGGTTTCACATGGCAAAATATATGCCGCAACGACTCGTCGATCTCAGTGGGGGTTTTTGTGTAAGGTCGGACCACTGTGCGTCGGGGATTCCCCAAGTAGTACTACCCATATATTCATTCAGTTCTATCCTAGAGTTAATGAGTGTCTGGTTCGGTGAGGTATCTCATGCACGCAGGTAAACTCGCACTGTAAAACTAACACCATAAATTATCAACAACTGGAAGCATGTATTCACCCCAAAACAGTTTAAAAGTAAAAAAAGAAGAAGAGGCAGCGGCGGAGGGAGACGGGGGGAGCGAAGGAGGAGGGAAGAGAAGGAGAAGGAGCAGAAGGAGAAGGGGCAAGAGAAGGAGCAGAAGAAGGAGGAGAAGGAGCAGGAGAAGGAGAGGAAGAAGGACAAGGAGCATGAGAAGAAAGAGAAGGAGAAGGAGGAGAAGAAGAAGGGGTGAGCTCTGATGATGATGATGTTGAGAGGAGAAAGAAAAAATAAAAAAAGAGGAGAAGATGTGGGAAGATGTTAGAAGACATAAGTTTATATCTGCACCAAGAAGATGTCAGGAATACCTTTTTACGTGAAAGGTCTTCAAAAAAACAAACAATCTGCAGACCCCAAACGTCCGCGCGACACAAACAAAAGAGGTTTGAAGTGCTTCTGGGCAAAAAAACAAACACCACCTTACTTTCTTTGCCTACTTTTTCTTTCTCTTTCTTTTCCTTCCATTTCTTTTCAATTTGAAGAATAAAATTTAACCTCATTTTCCTTGTTTTCCTTTCTTTCTTTCTATTCTTAAACACAATCATCTTTCCTTTTGAGCATGTTTGGCTCTCCATTTTTCCACCTCCTTAAAACTTATAACTTCTTCAAAAAGTTAATAAAATATAAAAATGTGTTTAGCAACTCACAAGTCCTTAATGTTTTAATTTTTTATTCGTCTTAAATAAGTTGTTTTGGAAAAGTAAGGGAGTTATGACTTTTTGAAACTACTTTTGGTTTATTGGGAAAAATTACACAACATGCCCTTATGACTTTTTAATGATCGTTATAATTTATGTTCTTTTTGGTCATGTTACGTGAATAAGCTAAACCATACACTTTTTACAAAACAACTTATTGATTTATTGGTTTTCAACGACATAAGCAAATCTAAACACTTTTTTAAAAACTCATAATTAATAAGTCATTTAACAAGAAGTCCTTTTCGACTCAAATAAGCTTACCCAAACATTCCCTTCTTTGTTTTCTCTCCTTGTTAACTCGGTAGTAAACCATCTATCAACCTTTTTTAAAATAAAGGGATATATTATAACCAATTGCTTCAACTAAATCAATGACTACTAAAGATCACACAAAGATTCACTGACAAACGCCTTTGAAGATTCAACTCCATCTCTGAAGATTCAACTCCATCCGCAATTATTCAACTCCATCTCTGAAGATCTCATTCTCCCCCTCAGATTGATACTCCTCGTCTTCCTCAATTTGAACCATACAAAGATCTGGTAAGTTCCTTTCCTCCTTTACGAAGGCGGCGCCGTAAGGTTCATCCTTTGAACCGCAACGACGACGTCTTCCAAATTACGGCTTCTGTCATCAACCGCAAAACCAATATTTTGTAATTTTACGTTAACGGCCATTATGGAAGCGACAAAGGAAGACAAAACGGATTTTGATTCTTCCGGCAACAAATTGTACAATTCACCATCTCTGTGGCTACAACAACACTTGAAACCAAAACATCCTTCGTTTGATTATGTTTTGTGTTAATTTAAATTTGGGGACTGTTGATGTGTTAATTTGACTCGGAAACTCCTTTGAGCTCCGAAGGCCTGTAACGGCTTTATTTGGTTTTCAAATTCCTTCCCGGAAACCCAACGTTAACCCAGAAACCCCAATGATCTAATTTGAACTCGGAAACCCCACCTTAATTCGAAAACCCTTGATGTGTGAATATGACTCGGAAACCAACAAAAGAACCTTTCCATACACCTTTCTAGAATTATTTTTATAATAATAATAATATTATTATTATTATTATTATTATTATTATAACATGTCGTCTTATTAGCTATCTTGGTCCCTCGTTTCTTAGCTTTATATCTATAATGATAATATAGCTATTTCGCCCTCGCTGCACTTTCCATAACCGTGCACGGCCAAAAACCGTGCCTTCTTCTCGTAGGCGCCGTCAACATTCTAGTAATGTGGCCGGTCCTTGCATTGTTGATGCAACACAGTCATGCCCCTTAAAATTTGTTTACTCTTGTAAATTCGGTATTTCAAGTAGTTCCCGGCTGCTTGTTCACCTAAAACGTGACCATGATCGAGAGTGGGATGATGGTAGAGCCATTCTGTGGAGTGCAATTTCTAAGAATCCAAACCTCTTTGGGGAGTTAGGGGAAGCCTTGAAGGGTATTGATTAGTGGTTGTGTGCGCAATGCATGTCCCTGCATGCTCTCAAAAAGGCATGTCATCATGAAGATGGTGTCGTGAAGTTCTCCCATACTACCAATATTGTCGATGACTTCATGGGGATCACTAAACCCTGCCCACCAACATCCCAAAATGTTCCTAATCCTGAGCACGGTGGGTCTGTAGATATTAACCTTCTGGAACAACTCTTCGCTATGCCGATAGCTACTGTCAAAAGCATTCTGTTTTATTGTCAGATGACATTTGCCCAGGCGTTAGCGGTTACCTTGCGTAGAGTTATGGCTGCCCCTGGATCTATGGAGGCATGGGATAAGCTGTTGTTGCCTCGTTGTACCCTACGTGTTATGCAACCGCCCTCTAGGCATGAGCGACGGTCTGGGAACCGCAAGTCATTGCAGTGCAGCAGTATCCTGCGGGCTTTAGCTATTTTGAAAGACGAGGTTGGGATAGAGGATCTCGTCCTCCCCACTAATCCCATCTGATGAGGGGTTAGTTAGGGGCCCAACGTCCAGCCTGCATCAGATAACAGGGCCAATATAAAGCGGTGTTTGCGGAAGGTTGCCAACAGCTATTTCACGACCGTAGTCAAGGTTTTAAAATCCTTCCTTAAAGGAACTTCGGGTGGGAGGGATGGCCTCGGAGCTAAACATATTTTAGATGCCCTTTGTGGCTAGGGTCCCCGCCTCCCTCTGATCTGCTGTTGGCGATCACTGAAGTGGTTAACCTTTGATAGGGGGGCTTTGCCCAAAGGTTCTTGCGGAGTTTATCGTGTCTGCCCCTAACTCCGTTTCTCAAGCCCGATAACGGAATTAGGCCTATTGCTGATGGGGCCATTTAGAGAAGGTTAGTCTCTAAAGTCGCGATGCGTAAAGTTAGGAAGGTGATGACGACTTACTTAGGTGATTATCAATTTGGGGTGGGGGTCCCCAATGGGGCGGAGGCTATTCTCCATAGTGCAAATAGGATTTTGAATGCGTTCCATGATAATGGATCCCTGGCCATGGTCACGGTCGACTTTTCGAACGCATTCAACCTAGTTGATAGGATGATTCTCCTGCAGGAAGTGAGCGTCCGATGCCCATCCGCCGACCCTTGGGTTCGGTTCCTATATGCCCAACCCACCAGGCTTTATGTGGGGGATACTTGTATTGTGGCCTCCACCGGGGTCGAGCAGGGGGACCCATTAGAGCCGTTTCTTTTCGCTCTTGTTCTGCACCCGTTGGCTCGTTGGTTAGAAGAGTGTTGTTCCCTCCTATTTCATGCTTGGTACCTCGATGATGACACTATTATGGGAGAGGCCGGGGAAGTGGCTAAGGCTTTTGATGTTATCCGAGCTGAGGGGCCGAATTTAGGCCTTACGCTTAATATTAAGAAATGTGAATTTTTTTGGCCATCATGCAATGGAGCGAAAATGAAACCGGGTTTATTTCCTAACGAGATCGGGAGACCAGAAGGAGGTGTTAAACTCCTGGGAGGGGCTGTTAGTCGGGATGGTTTCTCTGCAGGAAGTGGGGGACCCCCAAAGTGAACTTCTGTTGCTCCGTTCATGTATGGGAGCAAAACTACTTTTTGGCTTTCGAACATGTCAAACAGCCTTTGTTGATGCGTATCCATTTTCGACAAAGGCCTTCGTGAAGCGGTCGAAGATATTGTGGTTTATAGGGGGGGGTCCTTTGGGGATTCTTAATGGCAGTTGGCATCTCTCCCGATATGGTTGGGAGGGCTTGGCCTTTGTTCGGCGAAGGACGTGTTTACCTATGCTTTTGTGGCCTCTAGAGTGCAGTCCTAGAAACTGCAAGACCACATTTTAAGGAACAATGGGATAGTGAGGATGGACTTGGATTATATGCTTGCTTTGGACAACATTCGCGGCTCTCTTCCCGATTTAGATTTGGGCAGGTTTATGGATAAAGACATCGCCCCCAACAAACCTCAAAAAATTTTGGCGAGTGCGTTTAACTGTAAAGCCCTTCAGACTATGGGAGAGAAGTTTTCCCTATCTCCACGCCAGAAAGCGGTGTTTCAATGCCTTCAAGTAGCGCATGCCCAAGATTTCTTGACTGTCCTTCCTATTGGTGGGCTTGGGCAACACATGTCAACCATTGAATACCGGGCTATCCTTAAATACAAACTCATGATTCCAATGTTTCCAGTTGATGAGCTGTGTCCGGTTCGTAAAATAACATGTTTAGATAAATTTCGGGAACATGCACTTCACTATAAGGAGCTGCGGGGCTTTAAATACAAACATGATCTGGCCATGGATGTTTTATGGGATGTCTTGCGTAAGGCAGGGATTTCGGCTAGGAAAGAAGCCCTGGTTAACATTTTCACGGCCCCACTTGAAGAGCGGTCCACCCTAAGGCCAGCAGATGTCCTCGTGTTCGGGTGGGCACGAGGCAAACATGCATGTGTTGATCTCACAGGAGTGTCTCCGTTGGTGGGACTTCAGGATTCTGGGTTTGTGGCTGGGCAAGTAGTCTTGAAAGCAAAATCCAAGAAAGTTGCCAAACATGAAGCTGCCTGTCTGGAGAACCAACACGTATTTGTGCCTTTTGCTTTTGAGACATTTGAAAGTCTTGCCCGAAGCAGTCCGGTTCTTAGAGAGAGTACAAAAGTAACTCCCCGGCGACCAAGGACCCAAGTTTTATTTTAAATAGAGTAGACTTCTCTATTAAAAAAGGGGCAGCGACGCAACTTGTAGCCCTTTACCCGTCACCCACTTATAAAACATGTTGGTTTTTATTAAGCTTTAAATAGAGTAAAGATCTTGTACAAAGTGTTTTTTTGGTAAGAAATGTGAGAATCAAATGAGGGTATTTTTTTTTTCGAATTTATTTTCCCATATTGTTAAACATGTATTATAGTATTGAAAACTAAAAAAAAAAAATTTTTTGGTGTAGAGTAATTACATAATTACTCTAGTGTAAACTAATGTATTTACTTTAATGACGTAATTACACTAAAAAAATTTTAATTTTTTTTTGTATTATTCATCTAGAAAGTATGTTTAAGTACATAGGAAAAAAATTCTAAAAAAAATAAATAAATTCTTTTTACCTCCTTTAATTCTCACAATTATTACAAAAAAAAAAAACGCTTTGTATTTGATAGTATTTAGTTACTTTAAATGATTAATTTTTTTTATTAATATATTGAAGGAAGAGCAAGGAACAGAACATTCCGTTGACCAAATGAGTAATTCAGTTGAAACTTCCAACAGACCTTGAATCCCGAACCTTCAACAACGCTTGCGATCCATCAAAGGCAACGATCGTTAACGCTTTACAGAATATAGAAAGCACTTACACGAATTGATCTCAAAATTCTCTAGTCAGTCTTCGACCTTCTGTTACTGCTATTTTATGATCTATTTGATGTTAAAATCATGGTTTATTTTTTTATTTATTTATATTTGTCGCATCTTCAATGTGTATTCATAATCGATCTTGTGTAGGTCTCCTGGTCATATATCCAGGCTTATTCGGGTCGGATCAGTCAATAATTGGATATTATTATTGTTATTATAAATGTGAAATTGACACTTATTATTAAGACTTGTAGTCATAATCATTATTATTTACCTTATGATTGATTGTAGTTGTTAAGAAGTAACCTAAGAATTAAATTCATGTAAAATCAACTACTGCTCATGAAAGCAACTTATAAAACTTTTTCTTTAATTAAACATTCAAAAGTGCCTATGTGCTCTTATAAGTGCAAATGTGCAATAAGCAGCAGATAATAAACATATACATTAAAATCTCACTCATAGCAAGCTATTGGTAGGGTCTGGGGAGGGTAGGCGGATGCAAGCCTTTTCTCAATGTTGGGCGTATTGGGTGGAGGCTTCGGCATAGGGCAGCTGGATCTAATACAAGATAATGGGTTAATTGGCAGGTTGGTTGGCTAATTTATGTTTTTTTTATTGTTGAGAAAGTTTGTAATCCTAATCCTAGTGTTATAAGTAGTTTTTTCGGCATTGTAATTTCTCATCACCTCCTCAGTAACAAAAATGAGTCACTAGTTGCAGAAGTGGACGTTTGTCCGCAGGGGCGGATGTAGCTTGTTAGCAGGGGGTGCGGACGTTGCGGATTAACTTCGCGCGCATAGTGAAAAATTAGTGGAAAATTTGGTTTTTTTTTTACGAAATTTGGAAAAAGTTACTACTAAAATGAAAAAAATGAAAAACGTTACTACTGAAAAATGTTTCTAGATCCGCCACTGTTTGTCCGTTTAGACCGAACCACGTAAATCCCTGGGTGTGTTTATGTGTGATTGGAAAATCCTTGGTGTTAGAATGCGCGCATAATGCGTGATGCGTAATGCGCGCAACATTGTCTGTTTTTTTTTCAGAGTTTTTGAAATGGGTCAGGTTTTTTCAGTTATTATTATTAATATCTTTGTATGCTTGATTTGGACCATTATGATTCCTAAGCGCTTTTTTGTGGTTCTAAAAATATTTTAGTATGCTTGATTTGAACCAAAAAGCACAACTCTTATCTTCTTATTACATGAGTTTTTTTGGGTTGAACTATGTTTTTATAAGTTATGCATAATAACTTTTTAGTATTTTTTACAAAGAACACATTGTATACGTGATGCCCTTGCATTGCGCATCACACAATTTAAAACCAAGGTTGACACATTGTTAGATCGAACTGTTTGACCATTACTCATACATGTAAGATACCTCTAAATGATGACAAAAGGCATGGAAACTCATGGTACAAAATCACTATCAAAATTTTGTGATGACTGCAATGGACAAAGGGTAATATAAGCATGAGAGTTTTTTACAAAATAAATGTTGAATCGGTATGGGACATTCCAACATGAATGTTGGTGAATTCTTTGAAAGGAGTACTTTCTGCTTAAATAGTGCTGTGAAAAAAAAAATGTATACTTGATGTTTTAAAAGCAACTATACATTTGATGATAGGTACTTGCTGATAAGATCAATCTTGCATGTAGTGTGGTCACAGGCAGCTAGTCTACTGACATTGATGATGGAGCTGTGAACTTTATTAAGATCGATAATGGGAGGTATGCTTTTCCATCTCTACAAAATTTATATGTATATGGCATAAAAGTAGAAAAATATGTATATGTATCATTATATGTGTGTGCACTTGCAAACATATTTTTATTTTTGAATATGTATGGGAACTTGTTTATGTATTTGCAGTATGCATCTCCTTTTGCACATTTATGTGCAGTGCAGATGTGTGTGCACCATGTTTCTTATTATTGTATGTGCGAGCTAAAACAATCTGTTTAGAAACTTTTCTATGTATTTGAGTAAAACATCGCAGCCGTCACTGTACCAGAACTGCAGCCGCCAGAACTGCTGCGCCGCCGATTTTCTGTTCTGTTTGGACAGAGTTGTTTCGGCCGCTGGTCAACAGAAGTCAACAGCAGGTTACGCTGGTCCACTGTTGCAGGTTTGCTCAGGGAAAAGTCGACATAAAGTTAGAGGAAGAACAACCGTGATACCCGAATCCTAACACATTACAGCCGAACAAGGTGCACCTGCACACACAGAATTTAAGCCAGAAACATTCCTTTTCACCTGGAGCACGTCCCACCAACAAGAAGGAATGATAACGTCAACAAAACGGTTAGAGCAGTAGGGACCATTCCACCTGGATGAAATGGACAGCTAACAACTTCACCTATAAAAAGAAGGTGAAGTCATTCATTCAAGGTACACACAATCACCTCATCCTCTCTCTAACACATTTTTACTTGTTCTCTAAGTACAAAGCTCTTACTCTCACGCCAGAGGGCGGTCACAGGGAGAAATCCCACCATGTGACGAGAATAACGGTGTCTTTTCCTTTTTTGCAGATACAATGCAGTTAATCCAGTTTTTCCCGTCGGAGACGCTCACCCTGTAGAACTGGTCTCAGGTATAAAACGAGATTTGTTTCTTCAGGTTTCTCCTGTTGGGACATATACCGTATAATACCCTGGAATGATAAAATTGTGAATAAGCAACTAAATACGTGCGAGTGTAAGAAATATGTTTTATCATGATTATTGCGATTAACAATGTTACACCTGTTTGAAAATGTACATCCCCCCTCCCCCTACGGCAACCACTGCAGAGTCGTAATATCATTTGAGATATTGTGGAGTGGATGATGTTGCTTGTGTAGGGCGGTTATGATGTACAAATATATTATATACCTTATCACAAGATTAATTAATTAAATAACGTGTCCTTTTCAGTTCTACAGTTCTCATCCATGGGTTTATGAAGACTCAGAAATCACAATGATTAAGGTGCCACTGTTATCATGCTCGCGTTTAAATTATTTGCTTTCACTTTAGCTTGTCTTGTGTCGGCCAAGTTTGATCGTGTATTTATAGTTATCTGGTTCTATAAGTGGACTTTGGATCAACTAACTAGTCAGATTAGAGAACAACTAAATGTGCTAGACTTTTGAGGGGCTGATGTCTAACATTGAAAGGAAGTAAAATTTGCATACGCTTTTTAACCTGGAGACAACAAACTTTAACAAGTTTGAGTCATTGAGTGTTCTGGTGTAAGTGATCATTTGCTGGTTCTTTTGGGTTAAGAACTCAAGATAACCTGGTTTAGAGAGCATGTAATAAATTGTTGTAAGAAGAGTAGAAAACTGATTATTGTGACAACATTGTAACTCAAGATAACTTCTAATATTTAATGTAATGCCGATGAACTGAATTTTCAATCGGTCTTCATTCTGGAACTTTTCTTTTTAGAAACCCAGGATGAAGTTTTTAGTAGTTTGCCTTTGATGCTCTAAGAGACGGGTTTGTTGTTCTTTGATGTGCCTTTTTTTCAACTAGAGTGGTGGCAATTTTGACCCAGTTACTTATGAATAGGTTGATTTGGGTTATGTTCTATCTCTAAAGAGTCCAACTAAGATTAAAAACTCAGCTTTTAAAAAGAAACATGTCAAATAATTAGTTGTAACAAACATCTTGCGATGCTGATCCGTAAGCTACAGATTCACTACTTTGGGTTAGAACTAGGGTTAGTTTGAGATACAGACTCACCACTCAAAAGAACGCGTAGGCTGAATAGTGACTATGAATTACTTGAGATACGGATTTACCACTTGAGCTATACATAGGGCATTTTAAATTCAAACCGAGATATAGGCACACGACTCAGACTGAATTTAGCACCTGAGATCCCTATTCAATCTGCCTGATTAAATTAGCATAGGAGAAATGTCTTACTCACAGGAGATAAAACCAAGCAATCATCTTCTAATTCTTCTCTGCCTTTTCTTTTCATTGACAAACCTTTTTAAATAGTATTGATACAAGACAAAACGACTAACTCGCTCTACTAATCAATGATCTCCACTGCTTCCCTAAACCTATAAACTAATGGCATGAAACTGAAAGAAACAGGAAAAAAAAAATGAAGTGCTACACGTGGGCTCATCGACATCAAAAATAAAAGAACAAAGAAATAAAATGTGGCAGCACAGAGTGATCGTGGGAATGGCTGATGATTTGGGTCTGATCACAGTGGGTTTTTGACATGGGTAAACAGGTGACCCAATTAATCTGTTGGTTCTCTTGCTGCAGACTGTGGGACTGAACTCGCTATTCGCTAACCTGGGTCTATGACACCTTTTAGAACCGCTGATCTGTTTATTAATTAGTTAAATACGTAGTTTGGAATAAGCATATTCAAACTGCTTATTTCAGTTTTATCTTAAGATTTAAATATACAATAATACATAAAATGACCTTATTTTGACTTATTTCTGTTTATCCCTTATTGCAGGTACTTTTTAATTTGTCACAAACCGTTTATTTATAAACTAACCAGGTAATCATATAAGTAGGGTAACCAAACACTAGAAACTAATTACTAAGTCTAGAAGTTGCAAAATTCCCATTTAGCTCTTGAGTCTGTTTGGTCCATTAACACTTTTGAGTCTATTTGTTTTGAATATATTGTTTTTTCCTTCTGTTATCTCTCTACGTATCTTGGACATCCGTAGACTGCTAAAGACTAGAGTGGACTATGACTATTTAGCTACTTTGTTGTAAAGGTCTCGTTAAATGTAGTGACTAGAGGTGCCAATCGTGGCCCGTTTACTTATAAAAGGATTGGTTTAGGTAATCTCTTATCTCTAACAAAGAGGAGGAAATATGACGGGTTGGGTAACAGTCAAAATATGTCATTTCAGAAAACGGGTAGTACTGGCGGCAGTTAATAGGTGGTGGTGTCTGGTGTCAAAAGTGGCCAGTGGATGTTAGCCTGTTAGGTGGCGGTGATTAATAGATAGCGTATATATGTATAGGATTTGAATGTAATTATTATCATTATCATCTCCCAAAAATAGGAGATTATGTTGTATCCCTATATATTCATGTTTGATCAATAAGAGAATCATCTTGAAAATTACATTATCTCACATGGTATCATCCTTTTGATCCTCTCCCTGCCTAACCCTACTGCCGCCGCTGACCACTCCTTCTCAGCCGGCTGCTTTCTGCCTTGCACCTCCGCCACCACATCTCTTCCCCTCTTCCCATCGTTCTCTCAATGGCCGAACCTAAGCTTCACCCTGCAGTCACTGTCACCAACATCAAAGCCTACATCTTTATCATTCTTGACAGCGAGGCATCGGACTACAACCTGTGGTCCGAATTGTTTCGCATCCACTGCACTGCCTTCCTTGTCTCTGACCACCTCGCACCCCGCCCACCACCCCTGCTGCCTCCACAAGCACTGACAAACCGGCTGCACCTCCAACGGCTCCGGACTCCTGGGAAAGGTTGGACGCCATCGTCCTTCAGTGGCTCTATGGCACAATCTCACCAGGACTCCTCAAAACCGTTATCACCAAACGCACCACCGCATACGATGCGTGGAAGGCCATTGAATCCCAATTTCAAGATAACAAAGCCACCCGTGCCTTGTACCTCAAACAGAAATTCTCCAATACTCGCCTGGAAAATTTCTCCTCTATGACAGCCTACTGTCAGGAAATCAAGGTTTTAGCGGATCAACTTGCTGGAGTTGACGCTCCTGTTGATGAACAGGACCTTGTTCTCCAAACCCTAGCCGGCCTAACTGAGCAATACGAAACCGTTGGCACCATCCTTCAAAATACCAAACCCCTGCCCGCCTTCTTCGAAGTCCGATCCCAATTATGCATCACTGAAACCACCAAAGCCAACCAGGCTTCTCACTCGGCTGCTCAGGCCGCCACCGCCTTACACACCCAGAGCCGCACCACCACATCTGCCCCATCTCACCCACCGTCCAACCCTACCTCCGACTCCAGCCGCAACCGCAGCCAAGGTCGCCCCAAAGGCCAAGGCAGGCGCCGCCCGACCAACTCCCCTCGGAACCGCTCCCGCAACACCTTCCCTCCCCAACAGACCCACCCTTACATTGTGTTCCCTCAAACCTGGGCTCACAATCAGTGGTCCACTCTTTTTAATCAAGCCCAACCTCCCTCTAACACCTCTCCATCGGCCCACTATCCACCTCCTTGCCCATACCCATCACAGCCGAAACCAAATAATGGACAGGGGATACTTGGGCCTGGCCCAGCACAGGCCCACATGGCTACCTACACTCCCACTCCCACCGATATTGCTCAGGCCCTCTATACCCTCTCACTGAACCAGCCAACTGACCCGGTGGGATACATGGACACAGGGGCATCCGGACATATGGAGCAACCAGGTAATCTCTCCCCGTCTGTTTTTAATTCTAGCACTAATAAACAAATTATTGTTGGAAATGGCACGACCATACCTGTTATTGGACAAGGCAATAAAACCTTACCCCCACCTTTCCCGCCCTTTAAACTTAACAATGTCCTGTATGCCCCCCACCTCATTAAAAACCTCATATCCGTTCGTCGTCTCACGACGGATAACTTATTGTCCATAGAATTTGACCCTTTTGGTTTTCTTGTGAAGGATCTCAAGACCAGGGCACCTATCCTACGATGCAATAGCTCGGGAGACCTCTACCCCCTGACAACCAATTTCATCAAGTCACCCAAGTCACCTGTTGCCTTTACTGCTACCTCTCAAGATCGTTGGCACCAACGCCTTGGGCACCCGGGCAACAATTTATTGCAGTCGTTAAAGTCTTGTTCCTTTATTAAGTTCAATAAACCAACTTCTACGCTTTGTCAGTCATGTGTTTTTGGCAAAAGCGTCAAGTTTCCATTTTATGATTCTATTAATAAAACTCATTTACCTTTTGACATTATCCATAGTGATTTGTGGACATCACCGGTACTTAGTACCGGTGGTCATCGTTATTATATTTTGTTTGTTGATGATTACACAGACTTTCTATGGACTTACCCCTTGCCAAACAAATCAAATGTGTACTCGACCTTCCTCACCTTTTATAACCTTATCCATACACAATTTGAAAGAAAAATTAAACAGTTTCAATGTGACAACGGTACTGAATATACAAATAATCAATTTAAACAGTTTTGTCACTTACATGGCATGCAGTTTCGTTTCTCGTGCCCCCACACCTCCCCACAAAACGGCAAAGCCGAACGTACCATCCGCACCCTAAACAATATGATCCGCACCCTCTTGGCCCAAGCATCCTTACCACCATCTTACTGGCATCATGCTTTAGAAACTGCCACTTACCTCCTCAATATCCTACCTAAAAAGAATCATAACTTCCTAACCCCCACCACTCGTCTATACCAAGCCTACCCGACCTATGACCATCTACGGGTCTTCGGTTGTCTTTGCTACCCACTCCTTCCCTCTACCTCCATTCACAAACTGGCGCATCGCTCCAGGCCTTGTGTGTTCCTCGGCTATCCCTCAAACCATCGCGGATACAAATGTTTCGACTTAACTTCTAAACAAACATTTATATCTCGCCATGTTCAGTTCGAGGAATCTATCTTCCCTACTCCATCCAACACCCTACCAAACCCGAAACATATGACTTCCTGTTTCAAAATCTATCACCTTCTCTTTGGCCCTATGTTCACACCTCCTCCCCTGCCACACCCGGCCCACACCTGAACCCGATCATTCCCCAACCGGCCCATCATCACCCGGCCCACAACCCACACCTCTAAACCCACACACCCCTATCGTACACACCTACAGTAGGCGTCCCAAACCAGCCCAGACCCAACCTGCCACCACGGCACATAACCCACCAGCTCACACCCCAAGCAGACCAGGCCCAACAGCCCACACCCAAAGCAGCCCAAGCCCCACAGCCGCGGCCCAAACCTCTACTACAGACCTGAGCCCACCTTCACCAGTCACCTTTCCATCCGCACCCTCCCCTGATCCACCAACTCCCGCTCACCCGACCGCCCGCACCATGCGTACCCGCGCTATGGATGGCATCTCCAAACCTAAACTCCCTTTTAACCTTCACACGGCCACCCTTGCACCAATACCCAAATCTCCACAGATTGCCCTGTCCAGTCCCGAATGGTATGCTGCTATGACTAACGAGTTTAGTGCTTTAATTAAAAATGAGACCTGGGAGTTAGTACCTCGCTCCCCGGATATGAATATTATCAGGTGTATGTGGTTATTTAAACACAAATTCAGGTCTGACGGCTCGCTTGAACGGTACAAGGCTAGGTTGGTTTGTGATGGTCGTAGCCAACAGGTGGGTATTGACTGTGGTGAAACATTCAGTCCGGTGGTTAAACCCACAACTATCCGTACGGTTCTTACTTTGGCCATTTCTCAGGGTTGGCCCATTCATCAGTTGGATGTCACGAACGCCTTCTTACATGGCCATTTATAGGAGACAGTATACATGCACCAGCCTATGGGTTTCCGTCACCGTGACTACCCGGACTATGTTTGTCGCCTTAAGAAATCTCTTTATGGCCTCAAACAAGCCCCCAGAGCGTGGTATCAACGATTTACTGATTTTGTATTATTACAGGGCTTCACTCAGTGCAAATCGGACAATTCTTTGTTTATTTATCACCGGGGCCGCGACATCGCTTACCTTCTTCTTTATGTGGATGACATTATTCTGGCAACTTCCTCTGACACTCTTCGCCAGTCTCTTATGTCTACTCTTGCAGGTGAATTTGCTATGAAGGACTTGGGACCCCTTACTTATTTCCTTGGCATCTCTGTTCAACGCAAGGACCACTCTCTATTTCTTTCTCAGCAAGCTTATGCTAAGGATATTATTCATCGAGCGGGAATGGATTCGTGCAAACCCGCAGCGACTCCTGTTGATACTCAAAACAAACTCGGCCGTCAACCCGACTCGTTGTTTGATGATCCCACTACTTTTCGTAGTCTGGCTGGAGCTTTGCAATACTTGACCTTCACTCGCCCTGACATCACCTATGCTGTTCAACAGGTCTGTATGCACATGCATGCCCCGTGTACGGCTCATTGGAATGCTTTAAAACGCATCATCCGTTATCTTCAGGGGACTTCTGATTTTGGTCTTCACCTGTCTGCCGCGTCCGCCCTCACTCTTCGGGCGTACACCGACGCTGACTGGGCTGGATGCCCCGACACACGGCGTTCCACTTCTGGCTACTGCGTCTATCTAGGTGACAATCTGGTATCCTGGTCTTCGAAGCGGCAATCCACCATCTCCCGCTCCAGTGCCGAAGCCGAATACCGTGGGGTCGCCAATGTCGTTGCTGAGATTTGCTGGCTTCGCAATCTGTTGCTCGAGCTACATCGACCACTCTCCAAAGCATCTTTGGTCTATTGTGACAACATCAGCGCTATCTACTTATCCAGTAACCCGGTTCAACATCAACGAACCAAACACATCGAGCTAGATATACATTTTGTTCGTGAACATGTTCAGAAAGGTCTTGTTCGGATTTTGCATGTCCCGTCCCGGTATCAAGTTGCAGATATCTTCACCAAAGGCCTTCCCCGGGTCCTCTTCGATGATTTTCGCTCCAGTCTAAGCATTCGTGCTCCTCCCGCTTCGACTGCGGGGGTGTAATAGATAGCGTATATATGTATAGGATTTGAATGTAATTATTATCATTATCATCTCCCAAAAATAGGAGATTATGTTGTATCCCTATATATTCATGTTTGATCAATAAGAGAATCATCTTGAAAATTACATTATCTCACAGTGATGATGATCAATGTGGTTAGCAGAAGGTCAAGTGGTAACTTCTGGTCATATTGTAACACACCCAACACTGTTATTAAGTTCTTACCCAGAGGCCCGTACATGGCCTGCTGGAAAGATAGGATTGGTTTTCTTGTTCACGCAGTCTTTCGTCCGCTGTTTTAGCCCTCACCACATGACTCTAAAAGCATTCAAAGTTACCCAACTAAATCCATTTATAGCTTAACGGGTAGAGATTGCGGTTCAGATCAAAATATATGGTTAAGCGAAATGGATAATTCTTTTGTTGGCCTGGCCCTTTTGACATGTTATTCATCCTGCTAGTGACTCTTGTGTGGCTGCATTTAGAACCCAGATTCTTCCCACCAGAACTGTTAGGCGATGTGGAGGCTTTGGCCAAAAAGAGGGCAGCCAGCCCTAATTCGGCGATACCTTAATTTACATGGTGTCTTTGACAGGTTGCCATATACGGTTATCTTGATTAGGAAGCAATTAACTGTAATTTTAGTACTATAAATATAGGTCTACTTGCAATTATTTGAGCATTAGAATAATAAAAAACCGAATAGTTGCAGCCCGCGTAGGTCACATTGACCAAACCACGTAATATATGTAACAAACTCTATTGTATGAGATCGGTGTACTTTTTGTCATTTAATTGTATATACAAATTATCTTTTTATATTTTGTTTTGGAATACAGGCCCTTCATGTTGGATTTAGATGCATGACACAGAGACACAAGTCATGCAGCTTCATTTGAAGTGGCAGTTATGGCTATAAAAATGTCTAATATCCAGCATCCAGGAGTCAAGACATTTCACCAACTGCCTAGCATGCAAGCATTCTTGTTCTTATCTTTCTTGACCGATCATTATTAATCTATTGTTCTTTTGTGCAGCCTCTACAGATTGTGGGACAAATGGGCAATTGTGTTAGCATTATAGGTCTCTTATTTATCATCGATGTCCCTCAGTGTGTCAAATATCCTTTTTATATGGTATCGGTTATGTTAGATTTTCATCACTTACATCCCCATTAGTAAGCTTGTCGTTCGGCTATGTCTTGTTGGGCTAACCCACCTAGGACATATTTTTTATATATTAGTGTGGCAAAATGGTTGGGTCGGGTCCGGTCAATTGTGTTCGAGTCAAAACTGGTCGTTTTGAAAATTATTAGTTTGGTTTGGTCAAGAGGGGTTCTGACCAAAATTGATTCGGGTTGGAATGAGTCGTTAAACTCGGTATAGAAAAAAATCAAAATGTGGTCACCTGCTTTATTTTTTTACTTTTTTACGGCTGCTAGTGGCAACGGGTGAAGGTGGCGGCAGTGGCAAAAACTTGTACCTTTCACTACTACTACTACTACTATTATTATTATTATTATTATTATTTATTTATTTATTTTTTATTATTTTATTTTATTTTTAATGCAGGAGTCAGGATTTACTTCTGATAGCCCTGGGACAAAAGAGTTTGTGGTATTTATTGAGATCTAAAGATCCTATTATGTGGGTACTAATGGAATTTGCTTCTCAGTAATGCAGGTTTATTGAGTTAAAAAGGAAAAATGACAGGGTAGTGTGCTATATATTATTTGGTGAGAATTAATTATGATGCACATGGGGATTTCATTAGCAATGGACCCTAACATGTTCATGCTGGCCCCTTTATAACCTACCAAACTGGGGAACATGTTTTGAAAGCAAATATCTTATGCTTCTTCTCTGCGGATCTTTAGTGGTGTTAAATGGACGGGTTAAGAACTGGATCATTAGAGGCGCCAAAACAGACGGGTTAGGAAATGGATCTTTAGAGGTGTTAAAATAGATGGGTCAGGAATTGAATCCAAAGACCTTAGCGGTGTCGTGTGTTGTGACTAAAGCAATTTCTTTTTAAATTTAGTTAATTAGTTTCATACACAAATACGCCTTATAGTGCCTTATAGTGCCGTATTCAGATGGTATAATGAACCATTGATGGATTCATCAAAAAAATTCCATATCTCCCTTGAAAAGCTGAGCTTTAAAAATTGTTGTTTTATCATATTATATTACATTAATTTCTATGTTACATCATAATACATTTATCACTTCATATTAGATTTATCTATCCCGAAAGGTTTTTGGGATATAATCTAGTGATAAAATATAATGTCTTTTATAAAATTACTAAACAACATATCAAAATCTCAACTTTGGGTCGTTACCATGGATGGTCCATGGGGGATTTTTTTGCACATGTTGTGTTTGTGAGGGAAGGAAAGAGAACAAACACGTTTCTTGACGTGGTGACTGCCGACGGAGAAGGGTTCATGATCTTCCCACGTTGCAGATGCTCTATGTAACTTTCCCCTGTCACATGTCGCTACCTAATTGCAGGGACGACTTTGAGGGTGCGTACTGGCTTGTTTTTCTAAGGGGCCAAATATATGTGTGTGTGTATATATATGGTAAGACCCCAACCCGTAATCACGCGATCAACGCCTAATCATACAGGTTTTGACCTTACTTAAAACCACTCCCGATTAAAACCTTTAAAGTTATGAAAAAAACTTAATCATTTGTGATCAATACATTTTTTTAGTTCCATAAATTTTACATTTTTAGGTATTAAAAACATAAAATAAGGTTTCATAATTCTTAATGGGAGTATCTTGAATCTAATGCGGAAGCTTGATAAGTGTTCGGGTGTGTTCGGTTCTTCTCGCGACTCAATCCTTGCTCCGTGACTTCCATCAAAGGTATATCTAGCACCATTACATAGATAATGGTTAGTTGTGTTGATAATAACACCTTTTAAAAAGTTAACACGTTGATACGTGTCAAAATGGAACGAACGAACTTGGATGGCAAAACAAATATTTTGGGATTGCATTCCGTCGTAAGCTACGCTGCCATCGTAAGCTACGTTGGTCACTGGTTAAAATTTCACGAGAGGGCTTGGCGTAAGCTACGCTGGCCATGGACAAATTTCCCGAGAGGGCATGACGTACGCTGGACACTGGACAAATTTCCTGAGAGGGCCTGACGTAAGCTACGCTGCCAACGTAGCTTATGTTGGCCACTGGCTGAAAACTCATTGTTTCTGCTTGTTTTTCCCCACTTTTGGCAGCTCTTTTACTTATGTTCAAAGCCATCCGAAGGGACACTTGGGGACTCATTTATACCATATTATCATGCTTATAAGATACCATTTCTCATAATCAAATACACCTTTTCGGTTATTCAATGCTTACGTTGTTTTTACCCAAATCGACCCGTTAAGGCCATAGATTATTATGAAGCCTATTTGACCGTTCAAAAGGCATAACAATCATATTGTCAACCCATTGAACACTTCTTTAACTAAAAACATCAACCGGTTTGTTTCATTATGACTCGGTTCTTAGATTTAACCTTTAGTGGATCTTCAAAATTCCCAAAATGCCTTATAGACAAATATTTCTTATTTATCCAACGTGGCGACACCACTTGATTTAAGTCCATTGCTTTTGACTCTATGACTAGTTTATAACCTCTAAAACCTTACGGATTTAGATTTTCCACCATTCTCGAGATTTCTCTAGGTTTAACCATTTAGTTTCTAACTCTATAAGTTTCATGGATGTTACCATTATCCATCCTATTTGTAGTCATTAGGCATTTTCATCACCCAAAGCTTACTCATTCAATTTACACATTATAACACACAATGATTTATATTACAAGATAGATTTCATGATTAAGGGCTAAAGACCCATTTTCTCTATTTCACCTCAAGAATCATCAACACATATTTAGTTGTAATTTAGCACCTCTATAACGTTTATAGGCATAATTTAGGTCCCCCATCACAAGGGTAACCTTCAATTATCTAAATAACACAATCACCCTTTTACCTAGATTTCTCCTCAAGCTTAAACATGACGATTTCATCAATACACATTTTTTATCACATATTATAGTCCTTATGATGTCTAGTAACATATAGAAACCTTTAGATAACAAGAATCACGTTTTTATAAACAACCCTAGAATCATCTTCTTTCATAATCCATGGATTTTGATGAATTAAAAGAGCTCTAGAGTTACCTTAGGATATTTAGGACAATTTATTGAGCAAGAGTTTCATCATGCATTAGCAAGAGCCTTTGATTTTTGCCAGGATTTGGAGCTGAATTGGATGAAGCTCTCTTGTGTGTGTTTTTGAGTGTGTAAAGTGACGATCAGGAGTGTGGGTTCTCACACACTCTTTTCACTTTTAACCCTCTTCATTTTAAGTTTGATCAATTGTCATGTTTAGCCCTTCTAGATTATTGAATAAGTATTTAGTCTTTACTAATCAAGTTAGAATTTGCAAGGTTCCCACATGTGTTTGTAATTAACGGGACTTGATTATGTCCTCGTTTTATTATCAGTAAAAATTCGTTTTTTAATAATAGGCTCAATATTATATATATTTATCTCGCCTATTAACATAATTAAACAAAACGGGCTTGCGGGGTGTTACATAATATATATATATATATATATATATAATATGTGTGTGTGTGTTTAAAAATATGAAAACGAAAAACTAATTGAGCCTCTTTAAATATTAGAACTCAAAAAGTATTAGACGATTTATAATTTATCTAAAACCTTAAAACTTTTTCGCACCCAATTTGATTCATAGTTGATGATCCAATATCCCATCATCTAATTATTCGATTTGAATAATGATGACGTAGATAGCCTAAAGCAAAATAAGTTAATAACGTTACATAATACTGCTTAAAAGGTTGAAGGATACAAAGGTTCTAAGGTTGATAAAGCACTGATCAAAAGATGACCTGTCTTGTCATTACACTTCTCGGTTCAAAACTAGCAGCTGTCCATATCTTACATGTGGAGATGCTGCAATACACAGACCGCAGGCCAAGCCATTCTCGGCTAAAAGTGGCAAGTCCCTAAGTTGCATCATGGATCAAGATATTATGCCTACTCAAAGAGAAGATGTTTCTATTATAAATCAGATCACAAACTCAGATCTGAACATACCTTTTTCTTCATTCTTACTTACACACATCTTCTATTCTCTTTGATAATGCAGGTGTAGGAGATTCTCTCTATCACACTAACACTCCACTTGAGTTTATAACTACATTTCTGGCTTAGAGTCTCACTCAAACCATAATCCTAACACTCAAAGCATAATACTCTTAAACCTCCTTCAACGTTTTTGCAACGTAGAGGGACACCACGACCTGTGTTAGGAAAAAAGAAACCATTTAACCCTTTTACCCTTCCTCGGACTCTGAACTAACATTGGACTCATATTTGTGTAGCAACAAGTTAGTGCCCACCGTGGGGCTACGCCATTGTTTCCTCTCTAAATCAATTGTGTAGCTCAAACTCTTCGATATGTCTGACCACGAGTCCCCGGAAGAAGTAAATCAATCTTCCCCCAACACAGACTAGAATTCTCCTAACAAATACGTGTCTTTCTCAACTCCCGGGGAGCACTCCAACGGGTGCAACCTCCCTAGAGTTCTCTCTCTTCCAGACACCAACCCCCTCTTGTTCAGGGGTGACATCTCCTCTTCTCAACACTGTGAGAACCCCAGAACGCGTAGATCTGGCTCCTGAGGGAGTTGCAAACAACTTCTTGCAGTTGAGGTCGCTCCTTAACCAACATGTGATGAAAGAAAGGGGAAAAGGAGTGAGAAAGGAAGAGCCAACGCTCTCACCTGGACCTCCTCCTCCTCCCCATCTCACTCCTTCAAGCTCCCGGTACACTCTTCCCAACTCTGGAGCAGGGCCTAGCTCAAACTCTCCCTGCCTTTTATCATGCACCTTACCTGCAAGGAATGACGAGTCCTACTCCCTTCCCTCTGTTCACATCCCAACCTTCAACCTCAAGTGCACCCATAGAACATGAACTCACTTTAGATCAGCTCTTACAGCCTCCGATCTCAAGTGTTCCACCCCCAGTTCCCACTTCATGGGAACAAGCAATGGCAACTTTTCCCATGGCTCGAAGTGCATCCATGAGCATGCCTATGGCAGTCAATAATACAACAATGCCTGAAAGCCTTCAAGGCTTTAGCCTCATGCCTCACATGATAGCCCAAATGAGGAAAAAAAAACAACTTAACAAAAAATTTGATGGTCAAAATGGGAAAAAAAATGGTAACAATAAGAGCAAAAAAAAAGGTAGCCAAAATAAAAAAATGAAAAACATAACTATTTAAATCAACTTGCTAATTAATATATTCTATTTTTAGCTTTTTAATGTTAATTAATTAAAAAAATAGAAAAAGCTAGGTGATGATGCTCCTAAACCACACCCTTGGAGCATCATGGTGATGATGCTCCTACCTCTTGCTGACGTGGCAGCTGAGGTGGAGTGACATCATCCATGA
>JAUTDX010004496.1:0-24098 GCA_030844895.1 Ambrosia x helenae
ATTTAACAGGCCCAGACTTTAATCAGTATAACAATCAGCTACGGCTCTACAATCGCTTCCTTGTCTAATCGTTTGAAAAGAAAAACCCTAGAAACTCTTCAACAATCAAAGTCAAAATCACAATGTCAGACAACATACCATTCGAAATCCAAGTTGAAATCATAAAGCGGCTTCCTGTCAAATCCTTGATTCAATTCGAACCGTCTCCAAACCATGGAAGTCTGTGATCGATAGCTCTGATTTCATTACTCATTACACACACACAGCTGCATCATCTGCTTTTAAGGTATGATTCTAAATCTAATCAAACGAGGGAAAATATGCTTCAGTTGTTGACGATGACACTTTCCCCAAACAGATAGTTTCCCTCACTCTTCCCTCATTATTAAAATGCTTGTATTTCCTACCATAATCGGATGCTCTCATGGTCTGTTGTGTTTGTATGGCATTTTCGTCAATCTCTCTTTCGGGAACATGCATGGTCGTTCTTTGGAATATTGCAATCAGTAAAGCTTTGGTGTTGTTGTGCCTAATGTGGCAGATCATGATACCGTGTTTGGGTACGGTTTAGGTTTTGGGGTTTGTGGTGAGACCGGTGATCCTAAGATTGTTAAGATTACACATATTGAATATATGGAAAGTAGTAGTATACCTGACGTTACAGCATCCCATGCAAGCTGAGGTTTTTACATTAAGCACCGGGCGTGGAGAAGTCCTTACACACAAATCTCCTCCTCGTAAATCAATAAGATTTGGCAATTTTAAGGTGGCTATAAATGGAGTTCTTTATTTGCTTGCTATTGATAAGATTACCATGGATGATGAAGATGACTATTTTAATCTGATTATTTTCATTTGATCTGACAACTGAGGAATTTAAGGAAGTAAACCTTCCGGATCTTTTAGCATACAAACACATGATGAAGATTTGTGTATCGCTAAGCTCAGGAAGTCACATTGTTGTGCTTGAACGAGATGAAGACGAGAAGGTTTTCGTTGTATGGATAATGGAGGACCTTGTTCCTAAATCGTTTACGAAGCTATACACTATCTACACACCTGATGAAACCGTACTAAAAGTACTGGAATTTAGGGAAAGTGGTGAACCTATTATTGAATATGGTTCTGAAATGGTTTATGGTTCACCCCTTGCTGTTTATGACCCTACTCAGAACAGTTAAGCGATCTTGGTTTCATTTCAGAGGTTCATATTCTATGTATGCCTACACGAAACAGTACTTCGTACTTCTGCTTGATCAACCAAATTTAACTATTTATAACCAAGGTAAACGCCACATTCTAATGTGAAGCATACAAGCAATGTATAAACAAATAGCTTGGAAACAAGGATTGAAGCATACATGCACAAGGTAAATGATCTTGATATCAGTTGTAGGAGTTTGAATGTCTTTCTTGTTGATTTTGATTATGGTGATTGTAGTTTCTTAAACAATTAGTTGGAGTCTTTATGCACTTGTGTTGTCAGATTTTGAATTCTACGTTGTGTGTTATATTTTACTATCGTTTGGAAGTAGGGACATGTTTTAAATATCTAGTGAGGTAGCAGTCTAAAATATGTTAAATGGAACAAAACCAAAAGAAGCATTGATTCTGTTGATAGGGTAATGGAAGGTGTGATAAGCATTACTAGCATACAAACTGTTTAGAAAAATCATGTTTGAACTAATGCCTGCAATAGATTAAAAGATAATTGATAACAATTCTAGTCTATACAATTTGTTCCGGATAGCAAAAACCTTGGAGATGTTACATGAAATACAATGTAAAAATTCATTCTCTATGGTTTTAGCATTGTACCTTTTTCAGTCTTGGAATCATTTGTAGTGTACAATGATTTACTTAAAAATGCATTTTTTAAACATATAACTAGAACTTCCGTAAATCATTATTTTTTTATATAAGTGAACAATACGCAGTAAATGTTTATTGCTGAATACAAAAGTGTTGGCAGTTAGCCCACTCTGGATATTTTAGCTGACTAATCCAGGAAAGGAAACCTAACATTGAGCTTGGTAGAGTGGCTACAAAGCCTGACCCAGTAAGACCTATCGTCTTCCTATACAAAATGAATGGATAATCTAGTTCGAAACTTCCTAAAGTTCATTTTAGACCGCATACGGACTAAATAGCAATACAACACACACACAATGTTACCTCATATTCGAGTATCCGACCCAGTTTACCCAAACATAGCTCAAATTAGAATACAAGTCCACATATACTTATCTATACATATTGTAAGAAAAAACAATACAATACAAGGAAATCATGCAGACCACAATATTGGTGTTTACCATCGCTGATCTTGGTCCCTTGTTGACTTTTTTTGCTAGCAATGACATTTTGATCTGAAGTGAAGTGAATTCTCTATCTTGGACTTTTACTAAATCTTCATCTTTTCTGCTTTTATCTTTTACTGTCATGAGGCCTTTCAAATAGTAGCCCATCCAATGAACCATCCACTCTTTAATGCCAAGTATATATCCATAATAATCTGCTCCAGATGTTGATTTCAAATAAGTATTTCAATTGACTTTTGTATATATTGTATACAACTATGAACTCACAAGTGCGTTTGACTTTACATTATGTGACTTTATCCATCTTTTGACTGTTTAGTATTAACTCCTCCCACTGAATTCTATAAAAGAATAGCAGGTTTACAATCATCTTGACACATATATTGTCTTTGAGTGCCCCAGTAGAATTGACCACATCAATACATATTCCAAAAGCATTTGACTTTGACAACAGTTCAGTTTAGCAACCGTTTTGGCCAGCAATCAATCTGTGATCCTTTTGATTTTAGCAGATACCAATTTCTCATTTTTATTGTCCTGATATCCATTTGTTGACATCATTCTATTTGTTGATTTTTTATGCATTTAAGTAAAGTCCATGTATTTAAAATCCAGTAAAATAAGCTCAGACCTGTTATATAGCAACTAAGACTTGATATCTTTATATTTGATTCAGTTGTTGACTTATTCTGCATCAAGATGCACTGTCAATTCGTTGACTAAGATCTGCACTGGATTTATGCTATCATTTGACATATTAGTGCCTTTAATTTTGACTTCTTTATACTGCATTTAAATTATACCTGTTAAAACGGGCGGGTGGATTAGGGTCAAAAAGGGCCAATTAACAAACGAGTTGTATTGGTTCCGATCGGAGCAGGTTACAGGTCAAAATGAGTTTGGGATCGGGTTGGGTCAAAAAAGACTTCTTTTTATAGTATTTACATGTAAAAGAAATAAAAACCAAAATTTTAACTTTGTTCTAAACGGGTCAAAACGGGCCGGGTTGGGTTAAGACTTGACATTTGACACTTTTAATCGACTATCTTGAATTAGATGGGAATTTTGTTTTGTTTTATTCTTTCAAATATCTCCAATAAGGGGTAAAGTTATAGATTAGATGCTTCTGAGTATCTTTACTACAGTTCATTTGGTGGGAGGACATAGTGTCCTACAAGTGCTAATTGTTAACTAAATCATGACAAAACCATGTGATATTGGTCCAATTCTTCATTAAATACCGCCATAAGAAATCTGGCCATATAATCTTTCATGTTTTTCTTGTGTTTGGATTTACCACTTCTGTATTCCCACCCAACCTGCAAAAGCAATACCTTGATTTATTTCCTTGAAAATATGGCCATCAGTATGCCTCGTTGGTTCAAGCAAAACAAATTATGAGACGATCATTCTCTAATGGAAGCAGGACTCCAACATATACGGACATCCCAAAACGCTATTTTGTCATTTATGTTGAGAACAAAAGAAGCGGAATGTAGTCTCTGTATCACACTATTAAACGCACCTATGTTAATACTTAATGCATCAGACGAAGGAAGAGTTTGGGTACAATCATCCAATGGTCGAATTCACGATTCCATGTAGTGAAGACGTATTCCTAGATCTTGCTTCTTGTTTGGGAGCATCTTGGTTTCTATAGATTTATGTTTTTCTACCACAGTTCTAAACAACTAACCAATAGGAGCACTTTATAGTTGAAAATAGAGAATTGTTCCACTAAAAAAAAAAATTGATACATATATTTTAAGTTGAGTATTACAATGCGACTCAAACCGACGCTCCACTCAGTTCACTATTATTTAAAACCAACTAGAGACGTCCAACCATACAGAAGGCATTGAACTAAAATGAAGGATACACATGTACTACTGATATTTTTAGCAATATGGTCTCGGTCTAATTTTTGCAACCTAAAATTCAAATTATATAATTACCTTGCTCAAAAAGGAATCTCACCTAATAGCGTCTTACATGTTTTTCTTGTATTAATAGTCCATGGTGTCCAAATAAGCATGCCACGTGAACAAACCCCACCCCTCCCAACTTTTCCTAGCATTAGAATTAATAGACATGAACAAAATTAACACATAACCTGACTATAATTTCTACACGTTCGATGATAAGATGTAATGGATATTCTTAAAGTTTGACTTGTCATATGTATGATCAACCTGAATGACGTAGTCAATGAAAATTTTCTTGGAAATAATAGTTTTTGCAGAACCTAACATATCAAGAGATTATTTTTTTCATGAAATATTCAACCGGTGACCTTTACATAGAGGGGAAGTACGATAAATTTTATTTTTGAATATCTCTATTTAGAGTTAAGGCTGTTGAAAGATGCTAGAGAACGATTTGTACACAACTAATTTGGATAACCATCTTTACCATATGTCCTTAGGTGGTAAGATACAATGACCCACATATTATGAAACTTTGGATTGAAATTATTTTTAGACACAGGTTGTGTGACATTGCCCCCCTTCTTCACTAATTAATGTGATAAGAACTCTAAGCATACAAATTTCATTGTATATATGTAGTGGAGATTGGTGTCCACAAAAGCATCCATAATTTTATGCTACGGAAACATAGCCATGTGTGGTTGCTCTCTCCTCCATATGTCATGATCTATTATGAAAGGAACATTATTTCTGATTCTTATATAAAGCATTCAGTTTTCACAATAAAACCACATCAAAAATCATCTGCAATATCATATCATTCATCAAGAAGCATTATTTCAATTCATATCTTCCTTTATAAACATTTGTATGTGAACAACCTCAAGTTTCTTTAAAAATAGGCCATCCGTATGCATCGTATCATTCAAGCAAGACAAATTCTCAAACGATCCTAATAGCACATGTATATTTAGTATAGATAATTGTCATTTATTGTATATATCCCTAACCATAATTATAGGGATCATGATGTATTATAAATATTTGTAAAGTTAATGAGAAGAGATCAAGGATTAATCTCTAATATGGTATCAAGAGTCTAGGTTCCTTCTAACCCTAGGCCACCACCATAATCCCCACCCCCGCCGACCTGCCGACGTCGCACAACCTCCCTGCCTCTTCTTTTCTGGCTGCTGGACTCCTGCTTCTTCGACCACCGTACCCACTCTTCCTCGCCGTCTCTGTTTCCCTCTGCCTACACCATGTCGACAGAATCAAATGCCTCTTCCGATATCATCCCTCCCACCTCCAGTGACCCCAAGATACACCCGGCCACCACCGTGACTAACAGCAAAAACTTAATTTCCGTTACCCTTGAAATCGAGTCCTCTCAGTACTCGACATGGCCACCCTCTTTATCCTTCACTGTAAAGCTCACATGGTCGAAGACCATCTCAAACCACCCCCACCCCCTCTTCCGTTGAATCCTCTACCACTCGAGATGATTGGAGCGTATTGACGCCATTGTTCTACAATGGATGTACACTACGATCTCCAATGATCTCCTTCACACCATTATTAACAATATCTCCAACGCCTACGAAGCCTGGGTGCCATCAAGGACTTGTTTCATGACAACAAAAGTGCCCGCCCATACACTCATGCACAAGTTCTCCAACACCAGGTTAGACGGGTTCCCCAACATGTCCCCTATTGCCAAGCCCTCAAAGTTTTAGCCGACCAACTTGCCAACGTCGCCGCCCCGGTTGACAATGATCGTTTGGTCTTGCAACTTCTTGCAGGATTAAACGACCAATACGAAAGCATATCCACTATCCTAAAGAACCAAGATCCTCTCCCCTCCTTTTAAACGCATGTTCTAAATTGTGCCAAGCTGAAACCGACAAAACGGAGCGTGCGTAACCGCCTCTAAAACCGCCTATACCGCCCTCACTGCCACCACACACACTACAAGAAATATAGTCTTTACCCACACGTATATGTGGGAAAAAGGCTATAATGTGTTGGATTTTTTATTTACCTACACATAAAGTAAGTGTTATGATGTGTAGACTCGGGACTGTGGATATAGATCATTAACCACACATAAATTATATGTGTAGGTATATAGCAAGCTATACCTACCCATACATATGTAGCTAAAAGTATGTTATAATGTGTGGTTAAAACTATAACTTGTTAAGATAGATTATGACATGGCATCTGACGTGGAACATGACTTGGCCTGTGACATGGCATCTGACGGGGGCACATGACATGGAAGCTGACATGGCGCATGACGTGGCGTGTGTCGATGTGGCCGATGACATGGCAAGTGACTTGTCACATGACAAGGCAGCTGAATTGCACTATAATTATGAAACGTGTCACAAATATATATGTAGTATGTAGGTAAAAACTCACCACCTATATATATAATATATTCAAATATATATATAAACAAATACAAAAACAAGTATATAAAGACATGAGACCAAATTATCATTATTAATAAAACATCATCGTTCAAGAAACCAAACAAAATACTTAAACAAACAAAAGAAAAATTATATTGTAAGCTACAATTGGTACGCAAAATATATCCACACTCGTGCATAAAAGACAAGTCATTTTGGTATACTACTCGCAGCATTTGAAGGTGAACTCTAGTGACAATTTCTTCTTAGAAACTTTCATTGCATTTCGAGCTCATTTGCTACACGTAATGCCACGTGTTGGCCTTGTCACACCTTCACCGATTTCTTCCTCGGTCTCATTAGTTGTGCTACAAACAAGAACATATATATTTACAAGACTACCTACAAAAAATATTAAGATGCGTTATTGATTGTCATACCATCAACAATTTCTTTCTCTGGTCCTTCAGATTGCTCTAACGTTAGTAACCAGGTTTGTTGGAGATAAGACTGTTCACAAAGTAGCACACAAACAGTGAACTAGTAATTAAATATGTAGGCTAATATATATTTCAAAAGAAGAAAGTAGCATATAATGTAAGACATTGAAGATTTTTTAAAATAAAATGAAAGCAAGTAAACTAGTAACGTGAGATTGTTTCAATTTCATGGCTTGAGAGTGAATCGGTTGGATCTGTTGCATATAAAATATATATGTTAATTTAAAAAGAAAATGCGAACGCATAAATCAATTTACTCAATAAAAAAAACAAATACCGGATCTCGATTTCTTATTGCCGGTAGATGTCATGTACTCCGCATCCTTTTCCAAATTTGTGTTTTTGTATTTTCTCTTCTTGTTTTTTGAAATCCGAATTGTACCATTTAATGAAATAAATGTAATGTATTAAATATCGGTACTCCCTTACAAACTGATCATGTCTGTGTAATCTACTGTGTCATGAAAACCCTTGAACGCTATCAACGTTGCTGCTTTAATACCCAAGACAACAATGAACGTGAAACACAGGTCAATAGATGATAATGTTTTTGAATTTAGTTATCATCCTGTATAATATTAATATATGTATGTATATTAATATGTTTAAATCTGATTGCTTCAAGTTGTAAGTATATAGAGTTGGTATCAAGAGGTTTCCAAGTTAAAAGCCAAGTTTGAACCACTGCAGCGCACACAAAGGGACATTTGACCGACCCGTTTAACGCTGCACAGCCGGCTGTTAACAGCTGTGTGCCGAGGCACTTTGACCGACCCGTTTTAATTGACCCGTTTTAACCAACGTGTTTTAACCGTCCCTCTTAATCAACATGTTTTATGCACCCCCTAACAAAAAATCCTAGATCCGCCTATCGTTAAACACGCATCAACAGTGCTGAAACGCTGTTTAGACGTGCATCAACAAGATGAAAGCTTTATTCTGAAATCACAAGATTATCTTAACCCACGATTCTACATGCCTCGCGCCCATAATTACATCGTTGTTTCTCAGGACATTTTCACAAACACCTTATGTGCGTTATCAAATGACAAAATATTAATTTTATTAACCGAGTAATCACCAAATCATCATCATTAAGGGTGATTGAAAAGCCAATAGTGACTCCGACCAAAAAGTAAACGCTTCCTTTGACCCTAAAATCAACACAGTTTTAACGGCAAAGAATTACAAGATCACATTCATTGCTTTCTTATATATACGAAAATAAACACTTTATGTAACTGTTTTTTATATACATTACACAGAAGAATCCATTTACAAATTCACCATTGTATTTCACGAATAAGATTAAGATTTATAAGGTATTTTCAAGTAAAGAATAACCCAAACTTTTGTGAACCAAGTAATAAAACCAATTTGATTTCCTAACTACTTCAGCATATGACCTAAATTAACCATCTCAATATTAAGAATTTCTTTCATATAGATCAAATAAGTAGCATTTTATCATTTGTGAGCAAAGAAACCCTAACCTGATTGCTAGTATGGTTCGACGCTGGAAGGGTTTGAAGGTCGTATAGCCTGCAATGGTCGACAATGGTAGGTCAAGGGAATTTGAGGGAGGCGGATTGGATTCAGTGTGGTTGGGATTAGGTTTTATTAATTTTGAAGGAGGGAAAGGAAATTTGGGGAGGCGGGTAGTTTAAAATTTTTAGAAATGAAGTAAGATAATTGGATTACAATTGTAAACGGGTTAGTGTATCTAATCATGGTTGCTTTAGCTATCCACCTTGTTTATACAATGGTTGAACCGATTTGTTTTTTTATAATATTTTTTAGGTTAAATTATTCACGTAGAGTTACTAGCAACAAGTTTATACCAATCTATATATATATATAAAAGAAAAGACCTTTGCTGACGTGGCGTGCAATGGAGGCCTCAACCTTGTGCCACGTGGCATCATAATGGAGAGTTTTGGTGTTTTTAAATTGTTTCCTTTTTTAATTAAATTGAGTTATTTTAGGAAAAAAAGAATTTAAAAATAAATTTAAAATTTTCTCTCTCATATTTCCTCCCATAACTTTTAAACGTTTATATCTTTTATATACGGGATTTTTTAAAGAAAAAAATTACACCAAATTAACGAGCGTTTTATTATCTTTCCAACGAGTACCATAGTGCTATATAAAAAACGGAGAAAAAAATCGACTATTTTTTGTGGGGTTTCGTTCATACAGGAAAAAAACACACAAAGTGTTCATGTTATCACGTAAAATTAGATTTTGTGGGGAATATGAGTTATTACTGATTAGAATACTATAAACATGCAATGATTGAAAGATTTTGTGTTAGTTAACTTGAGCCATTTGTAATAGGTTTATCACGTAAAATTAGATTTATCAACCCCGGGACCTCCCGGGTAATCAGCTAGTTAATAATATGTTAAACACATATTTGACTTTAATTGCATTAGGATTTTTATGTAATCACAAAATTGTGTTACATGCTTAGCCAAAGCAAGATAAGTTTCACTTCGTTGTTAATTACATTTTTGAAATCCGGACCGTCCAGTCAGACCGGAAAGTGGGGTTAAACCGGTCCGGGTCGGGGCATTGAACCGGGTATGCAATGAACCAAGGGTCGGACCGGTGAACTGGCGTCAGACCGGGAGCCGGGCCGGTTGAACCAGGTTTTGAAGGGGTTGAACTGGATTTTTTTATATTTATTTTAAAATTTTTACCCTATTAATTTTATACAACATCCGGTTCTTACATCCAGTCCCACTAGTTGGACCGATCAGACCAGTGGACCAGTAAGGAGACAGGTTCGACGTACGGTCCGATTATAAAAACATTGTTAATGATAAACTTGCTTTGATTGAGAAGTAACTTTGCACGCCTAATGACATGTCATCTATGTAGAATTTGTTTTGTCAAATTGGTTTTAATAATTCAAGTTATAATCCATGTACTCTAATAACCTATAAGAGTTAATTGCAATTTTTAACTAAACGGGTCGGGTTCGGTTAACCCGAGCGGTTGGCGGTTGACCCGTTTAACCTATTTATACTATATATTGTTTTTTTACAATATTTTTTTATGTTTGGTTAGGTATTTTATGCTACACTTATAACTTAAAATAGAAATCGGTATGAGATTTTTATAAATAAAACATAAATGTTTTATATATGTTAGTGTTTTTAGTAGTAAAATTTCAATTTTAATACACTAGTTTGCGAAAAAATAAAAAAATCATGTTGAACGGGTCGGGTTTGAGTCAACCCGAGAGTATTCAGGTTGGGTGCGGGTTCATATGTATGTCACAATTTTTCGGGTTCTGGTCGGGTTCAGGTCAACCCGGGCGGGTTGGAGGTTGACCCGTTTAACCTTTTTATACTATATATTGTTTTTTACAATATTTTTATGTTTGGTTAGGTATTTTATGCTACACTTATAACTTAAAATAGAAATTGGTATGAGATTTATATAAATAAAACATAAATGTTTTATATATGTTAGTGTTTTTAGTAGTAAAATTTTAATTTTAATACACTAGTTTGTGAAAAAATTAAAAAATCCGTTGAACGGGTCGGGTTCGGGTCAACCTGAGAGTATTCAGGTCGGGTTCGAGTTCATATGTATGTCACAATTTTCGGGTTCGGTCGGGTTCGGATTCATAAAAAAATTTCGGGTTCGGGTTCATGTAAAATTTCCGGTTTCGGGTTCACGTAAAAATCAGGATGAACGGTCGGGTTCGGGTCAACCCGAGAGTCTTCAGGTCGGTTCGGTTCATATGTATGTCACAATTTCCGGTTCGGTTCGGGTTCATGTAAAAAAAAATTTATGTACTTAATATCTACACATATTGTACATTTTTTTAATATGTGTAAGTATTTATTTTGCCATGTCATTTTTAATAAATCAAATTAAATTTAATTACTTAGTTTATCTACATATTATTTAAAACTATTATGTGTTAGTAAACATAATCATTTACCTACACATATATTAGCTTTTTATACATGTGTAAATAATTTATCTACACATAATATATTCTTACCACTTGTGTAGGTATTTAATATTTAATTGATAGTGGAAAATTTTCCCACCAACTTTAATGTGTAGCTAAAACGTATTTACTACACGTATTAAATGTTGGTCAAAACGAAAGTATATTATTAACAATTACCCACACATATAATATCATGTGTAGGTATTTACCTACACATTTACATGTGTAGGTAATTATGTGTAGGTATATAACCCAATTTCTTGTAGTGACACCGTACCCAACCTACCGAACAAACCCGCACCTCTGACCGATCCTCCTCTGGCCGCGGACGCGGTCGTCTAGGACACCGTGGACAGGGTCGTGGTACCCCTGGCCGATCCCCATTCCCACAATTCTGGAACCAATCCTATGCTCCGTGGACACAGCCTTGCCTTCTACACCCTACGACCTGTTTCAGCCCACTCCACACAACACCAATCCGGCCCAATACTCCTTGTCTCATCCCAAAATCACGCTTTCTCACCCTGGCCCACCCCACCCTGCCCCTACCCCACAACAGTTCTAACCGGCCACTACCAGCCCCGCTGCCCAACAACCAGGCCTACTCGGCCCGAGACCACACCAAAATAACTATGCTGCCTACAGTCCCACGGATATTGAGCAGGCCCTTTACACCAAGTCCCTGCAGCAGCCTGATCCTACACAGTACATGGATACCGATGCCTCCTCCACAATGACTCATGAGCAAGGTGATTTCCATTCTTTTTCTAACTCTTGCATGTCTCAAAATATTATTTTAGGTAATGGTAACACTATTCCGGTTTTAGGACAAGGCACTAAATACCAACCCAAACCATTCCCACCCTTTATACTTAGAAATGTCCTTTACTACTCGCCAAAATAGTTAAAAACCTTATATCTGTTCGCCGCTTTACTAGAGATAATTCCGTGTCTGTTGAATTTGACCCGTTTGGTTTTCTTGTGAAGGACCTCAAGACGCGGACTCCGCTCCTGCGATGCAACAACAGCGGTGATCTCTACCCTCTGGTGCTCGGGTCCTCCACTACTTCACCCCACTGCTCTTGCCGCCATTTCTGCTGACCTTTGGCACCAACGTCTTGGCCATCCTGGACGTCAAGCTTTAAATTCTTTTAAGCATATTCCTTCTGTTTCTTTTGATACCTTAAATAATAAAGTTTGTGATTCGTGTGTTTTTCGTAAAAGTATGCCTTTCTTTGCTTCCACTTCTACTGTTTTACAACCTTTTGACATGATTCATAGTGTTGTTTGGACTTCTCCTATTGTTAGTTCGTCTGGTCATAAATACTATGTTTTGTTTTTGGATGATTATTCTAATTTTTTGTGGAATGTACCCCTCACTCATAAGTCTAATGTGTTTCAAGCCTTTACACAATTTGCCACAAATATCAAAACCCAATTTGAACGCACCATAAAAACCTTCCAGTGTGACAACGTCATGAATACGTTAATAATTCTTTTCAAAACTTTTTCACAACCAATGGCATACAATACCGTCTTTCATGTCCTTACACATCTTCCAAAAACCGTAACGCTGAAAGAAAAATCCGTACCATCAACAATATTATTCATACACTTATGGCCCACGCCTCCTTACCCGCACACTTTTGGCATTTTGCACTTGAAACCGCCACATATTTACTTAACATCATTCCCAATAAAGTCACCAAAAACAGAACTCCCACCGAACTTCTATACCTCCTAACTCCCACATATGAACACCTTCGTGTCTTTGGTTGTCTTTGCTATCCCCTCACCCCTACCACCACTATTCACAAACTTGAAAACCGTTCTCATCCTTGCGTCTTTCTTAGCTATCCTCCTACCCATAGGGGGTATCGCTGCCTTGACTTGAATACCAAACAAGTCTATATTTCACGACACGTCGCCTTTGATGAAACCACTTTTCCCTTTAGGCAAACCGTGGCCCCCCACCCACTTACGCATTTTTAGACGAACCCTTCCCCTTTCACCTCGCCCCCCACATTCAATCTACTTACCGGCCCAACTCTAATCCCAGCCCATCCGCAACCAACCAAAACACCGGCCCAAGCCCAATACCTCCACCCCATAATACCTCGCCCACACAAACTCCCCCCAACCACTGAGCCCAACCGTAACCTGTCTCCAACACCCCTGGACCAAACCGCTAACCCGTCACCTCCCAACAGTCACATTCCCACCCCGCCACCTCCGCCACCTACCCATACCATGCACACCCGGTCCATGAGCGACATTTTTAAAACAAAACATCCCTTTAACCTACACACTACTACCCCCCCACCCGTTGTACCAGTTCCCAAAACTGCCTTGTCCATAACGGAGTGGTACTCTGCCATGACTACAGAGTACAATGCATTAGTTAGAAATGGAACCTGGGAATTAGTGCCCAGACAGCCCGATATGAATGTTATACGCAGTATGTGGTTGTTTAAACATAAATACAGGTCGATGGTTCTTTGGAGTGGTACAAGGCCAGGTTAGTCTGTGATGGCCGTACTCAGCAGGTTGGTATTGATTGTGGTGAGACGTTTAGCCCGGTTGTTAAGCCAGCCACCATTAGGACAGTGCTTTCCATCGCTTTATCCAAGCGCTGGCCTATACATCAGCTGGATGTGACCAACACGTTTTTCTTCATGGGAATCTCCATGAAACGGTTTACATGTACCAACCAATGGGATTTCGTAACAAACAATTCCCGGACTACGTCTGTTCTCTAAAGAAATCATTATATGGGCTCAAACAGGCACCCCGGGCATGGTACCAACGGGTCACCGATTTTGTCTTGTCTATTGGGTTTCATCACAGCAAGAGCGATGCCTCTTTGTTTACTCTTCATCAGGGCACTGACACCGCATATCTTCTTCTTTATGTCGACGATATTCTTCTTGTTACTTCGTCTGACAGACTCCGTCACTCCCTCATGGCCAAATTAGTAGGTGAATTTGCCATGAAGGACCTTGGTCCTCTCAACTATTTTCTGGGCATCTCCGTGTCTCGCCAGCGTGACACAATGTTTCTTTCCCAACACACATATGCTAATGAAATAATTGCTCGAGCCGGCATGCAATCTTGTAACCCCGTTGCTACACCATTGACACTAACAGCAAGCTCAGTTCTGCTACTAGCGAGCCGTTTCATGACCCTACTTTGTTTCGCAGCCTAGCAGGTGCTCTCCAGTACCTTACCTTCACCAGACCAGATATCTCTTATGCTGTCCAACAGGTATGTATGCACATGCACTCTCCTCGAAACGACCACTGGAATGCTCTGAAACGCATAATCCGTTATATTAAAGGGACGGCAAGCTTTGGTCTTACTCTTCACGCATCCTCGATCCAATCTCTCGTCTCTTACACAGATGCTGATTGGGCGGATGTCCTGACACTCGGCGCTCCACTAGCGGCTACTGCATTTATTTCGGGGACAACTTGATCTCCTGGTCGTCTAAACGCCAGTCCACAGTCTCTAGGTCCAGTGCCGAAGCCGAATATCGTGGGTTGCTAATGTAGTCGCCGAAATTTGTTGGATTCGGAATTTACTTCTTGAGCTCAATCACCCGTTATCTCGCGCAACTCTGGTTTACTGCGATAATTTTAGTGCTATCTACCTGTCTGGGAATCCAGTGCAACATCAACGGACCAAGCATATTGAGTTGGATATTCACTTCGTACGTGAACAGGTGCAATGAGGTCAGGTCCGTGTCCTACATGTTCCCTCTCGTTTTCAGGATGCAGACATATTCACTAAAGGCTTGCCTCACGTTCTTTTTGAAGATTTCAGGGACAGTCTCAGCATCCGGTCTCCTCCTGCTTCGACTGCGTGGGTATAATAGCACATGTATATTTAGTATAGATAATTGTCATTTATTGTATATATCCCTAACCATAACTATAGGGATCATGATGTATTATAAATATTTGTAAAGTTAATGAGAAAAGATCAAGGGATTAATCTCCAATAGATCCCTCTCTAATGGTAGCAGCACTCCTGCATCTATTGGCATCCCCAAAGGCTATTTTTCCGTTTATGTTGGTGAACAAGAGAAGAAGCGGTTTGTGGTCCCTGTATCACAATTAAGTGAACCTAAACTTCAGGATTTACTGCATTGGGCAGAGGAAGAGTTTGGGTACAACCATCCAATGGGCGGACTCACGATTCCATGTAGTGAAGATGTATTCATAGATCTTGCTTCTTGTTTGGGAGCATTTTGACTTGTGTGCATCTGTCTTTATATACCACAGTTTTGTAAAGAACTAATATGTAGAAACCGTTAATAGTTGTAAATTTAGATTGTTGTTCCAAATGAATGAAATTTAATTTGGATATTATTTTGAGTTCATGGTATTCTATATGTTTTATAAGTTGGTTTTAGTTAAAAATAGAGCTAGTAAATAGCTGCATTACGTGCATATACAGTTTAATTAAACCTGACAATCAGCAAATATTAATTTATAATACTCCAGATCCAACCTTGTAAAAAGCATTGAAATAAAGCCAAGGTTACACAGTCATGACCTTATTAACAATACAGTCTTAGTTTAAAGGGTTCCTTGTACAAAATGTCAATTAAGATAATTCATATGGTCAAAGATTGAGCTCCTACTAGTAGAGTCTTAGATGTTCTGAGATGAAGTAGTGTTTTGAGGTCTATGTAAACTCGTGACAGGTCAAAAAAAAAAAAAAAAAAAAAAAAGAAGAAGAAGCACGTTTTAGGTTCTTCGCTGAGCTTTGCAAATTTTGAACATAAAAAAACACATATAACTTTAAGGAAGTTTGGAAACGTTCCATGAAATGATTTAATCCAGGCATTCTAAAATTTGTACTTGTCTTATATGAGGACATGCATGCGGGAGGCGGTGAATAAACTATTTACAAGGTTCTTGTTACATGAAAACCTGATAATCAAACAAATTAAGACTTATATCATTACTTTCAGTCAGCTATCTTGAGTAAGAGGGAAATTTTGTTTTGTTATTTTGAAACATCTCAATTAAGGGTTAAAGCTATAGGTTAAATGCTTTTAAGATGATTTAACCATCTCTTCTTAGATCAATAGGTCCGTGGACACAATGTCTTATAAGTGATAATTGTTAACTCAATCATTAAGACGAAAACATTTGGCATTGGTCATATCCTTTACAAAATAGGCAATGTCAAATGTCAGCCTCACCACAGGAAAGAGAATCTCACTGTAACCACCCTTCTGTGTGAATAATTATCAGCTGTTTCAAAGTGAATATAGTACTGTACAAGTATGATGGAGAATATGAGAGAGTTAACGGATTGCATTACATGGGTGGAGTAGTTATAAAGGAGAATTAGAGTGGATGTCACTATCATGTGGTGTGGACCCAGATAAATGTGTAACCATTTGATAGTGACATTTTCTATCTTATTGGTGGAAATAACATTCCTTATCTCATGTTTGTACCATGCTTGCCATATAGGCATAACAGTGGGTTTCTGCATGGTGTGGGGCGTGGGAAATGAGTATATGAAGCCCCTCCATGCCACCAACACCTCCCCATTTGTGGTGTAGAAGCCGATGTGGGGCACCATGGCTGGAGATGTTCACCGGCGTGGGGGTGAGGGTGGCGATGTGACGGACGCAAATTGGTTGGATTAATATAGTCGTTGAACGCATTTCTATATAAATCAAACCCATTCACGCAATTTTTCACAAATCTCTTCTACCCCACTTCAAACTTTAAAAATTCGGCTAGTGTTTTATAAAAATGAATCCACACAACCATAACTTGTGGTTGGGGGAATAATATGAACTGTCTTTGAAATTAGAATTACGTGAGAGTTTTAGAGAGAAAGTTGTTCATATGGAAGATTTCTTCTCTGTTTATCAAACTCATTTTACTAGGCAACCTTCAAAAGTTTTTCTCTTGCTCTATAAAGCTCCCGTTTAAGTTATTAACTTATTAATTTGATATTTATTTTTCTAATGTATATTTACAAATACTTTAAAATTACTATTTATTTTATGATTATCATTTATTTAAAACTGATTTATGTAATTATTTAGGTTAGTTTAATATCTAATATGTAACTAGTAAAATCTGCCGCCGCTTCGCGGCGGCGTTGTCGCCGGAAGACCTGTAGCTACAAAAATGGAAGCACAAAGCAGCAGCAGGAAGGTACCGCCCACTGCCTCCAACAGCTTTAGCAAACCACCACTGTCAGAAAATGGCAGCGGCTTGTCGCTTCTGTCGTTGTCCCCGCTAACAATTGAACCTCCTTCAAATCCGTAATACCAGCCGCTGTTAGCACCGGCCTTCTGACGCTAGATCTGTGACGGCAGGTAGTTAACGACCGGTTGGCTCGTCGATGGTGGTTTTGGTGATGGTTGGTCCGTTGGTTCTTGTGGTGACTACGGGGCTCAGGTCGATATCAGATTGACGGTAGGCTACGGTTGTGGGTGTGAAGGGAGGTGGAAGCGGAGGTGGTAGTGGTGAGGGACATGGAGTTTGTGGTGGTGGAAGCCAGTGGTGGTAGCGGTGGTGGAGACGGTGGGGCAGTGAAGGTGGTGGCGGTGGCAAGTGGGGTAGTAGTGCAGAGTGTGTAACTTAGAAAGAAGAAAACCTTGGTGGTGAAAATATAAAACCCTAAAGGTGCCTATTGCCTAAGACGTTATCGTTTAATATATGGAGTAATTGATAGACCAATAAAGACAAAGCGGAAAGACTCTTGACCGTTGTATCAAATACTGTCAAATCTTGAAAATGATAAAGTTACTGATAGAATCAACCAAGATTTGATGGATATGTTTGGCTAAGTGAGAATCAATGTAACATTAAAGATAATCCGATCTCCATCTTGTGGACTGCAGTCACAAGACTCATCGTTTGTCCTCCAAGCTGCTCCTGCAATCGTGTGTTCTCTGGCCAAGTCTAACAATAACCATTAGAAATTACTAGGACACCCTAACACTGTGTTCCCCGAGTTCACTAAACAGAAGAAAGGAAAGGAAAAGAAAGAAAGATGGAAGAAATGTGTGTTCCTGAGTTTTTTCTTAAAGGAAGGAAATGAAGGGATGGAAGAAATGTGTGTTCTAGAGTTTTGTTTTGGAGAGGAAAAAAAAGGAAAACAAGGGAAAACATGGGAAGATTCTATCCTTCCAAATTGGAAGGAAATGAAAGGAAAGAAAATGCAAGGAAAAGAAAAGAAGAGAAAATTCATCATTTCTTTTCTTCCCCTCTTTAGTGAACTCGGGAACACAGCGTAAATCAAAACCATAGAGTCTGCTTCTTCTGTCCTTCACGTTTGACCCCGAGTGCCCAATGCAACTTTTTAATTTTTAAAAACTAGGCCTTCATTTTAGGGTCTAAAGATTAATTCAGCAGTTAGCCCAATAGGCGACACTAATTGGACTAGTAAGATTTTGGCTTGCTACACATACCTATTTATCTACTACTACATGATGTCGAACAAATAATTTAAGGCTCAAATGACATCGGTTAATTTATTTTTTTTTTGGATCTATCTCTACTGTCATTCTAAATATGAGAAGAAAACATGGAAAATATTACATATGGTTTCTTCAAATACGAAGGAACATAATTCAAGGTTATGATCAATACACAGTTGGAAAAAAAGCTCGTAAGAAGGGTATTAAACGGAGTCTGATTAAACTCATTCAACGGCATTGGAACCATTTTGTCGAACCCTATGATCTTAGTTTTCAAGTTTTCAATTTTTTTGATTTTTAGCTTGTAGTTTTTAAAATTTGTGTTATATCATTATGTCTTCTATGTTGCATTGTGTCTTTTCTTCATTTTTCATCATTGTGTCATTATTGTGATTCATTGTGTCTTTTTTCCTTGATATTGTATTATATTCCGTGCACCATTGTGTTGTGTTATTTTCATCATCGTGTCTCTTTTCCTCGGTATTGTGTTATATTTATTGGCATTGTGTTATATTTTGTAACACATTGTGTTATTTTCGTGATCCATTGTGTTGTATTTTTTGTATCATTCTCACTATTATTTTTTTAGAAGTGTTGTATGAAAACTTGACCCACTACTCATTCCCTTAAAAAAACAACTAAATGGGTCAATTTAACTTATTTTTGTATTTTAACCATTAGTTTTTATAGAAAATATACTTTTTTATTAAAAAATTAATTAAATTAAAGTATTATCTTAAGGTAAACTAATTTAGTAAAATTTTTTTTTGGTGCAAATGATCATTTAGAAAAGTAATAGAGGGTTAAATGGGGTATTAAGTTAAGATGGAACTGAACTATATCATATTTTTCTAACGATTCTTTTACACGAAAATACCATCTACCAGTGCACTTACAAAGGTTGAAACCCACATCACATTTGTGGGGGACAACACGTCAACACCGTACCACTAGACCACTAACTCATGGGTGAATTTTATTTATGGATGCTAAAGGAAACTCGATCCGGATGAAAACTAGGATGTGAATAAAGGAAATTTGGTCAAAGAAAAGAAAAGGTCAAAAAAATGAAAAAGTCAACTGAGCAAATAGTCAAAACTGTTGTCAGCAGTTCTTGGAGGTCGAAGATCATATGTGCTTAAAAGATAAAAGTCTCATAATTGGCAAATAATATCATATCAGACTCATTATCTTATTCATTATGCTGAAATGGAGCATTAATGGTTACAGAAATAATAAGGAATGCATTATGGGTATACATTGGAAATGAAGATGAGTGGTTTTAGTCAACAGTTTAGAATTGTTGTGTACAAGAATGGTTTGGGTCAATATAAAAGCATGTAGGAATGAGGAGAAACGAGAAAGTCCAATGATGACAAATATCATAACTGATAGAATCTTAGGAAACATCCATGGAACTTGTAGGTGAATCTGTTGACTTGCAAAATTAGGTAGGTCATCATCTTGAAGCTGAGAGATGAGTTTACAGTCACTGATCGGTGTGAGGGTACACATGTCCAACACACTAATCTGTGTGATGCCACTGCAGCACCGCTGGTATAACTCAATGCCACTAATCTACGTGTTTCCAATAATGGTGATTAAAGTGAAGACTAAAACAAATGAAGTTGTTAGAATATCGTCAGTTGGTCATGTTGGAATAAATATATGTAATGTTTGTATATTTTATCGATAGCCATTATAATCATTTATATAATGATGATCAATTATTAATATTATCCTAAGCCCAATAACAGATATGTCTTTGATGGGCAGACTATCATTAAATGGGCCTTATTAGGGTGTCCCCTGGCCCTGGGTATGTATAAATATGAAGAGATATTATGAGATTAGGGTTGAGAGACAATCATAACAACAAACATAACACCATTAGCCATCCCCCCTCTCTCTCCTCTCTCAATGTGTTCATAACTTAAGAACACATAAACCATCAGAACTGCATACCCAAAAGGGAACCCGATCAAGATGATGGTGTCTTCCATTACTGAGGTTCCTGAACGGTTAAGCATATCAGGTACACATGATTAATTCTTATGCTTATACCTTATGTTCTTATTAATATAATCAGCAGGTCAACAATGCTAAGAGGACCTGTGTAAATTTGATAAGATGGTGTGATCAATTGGATAGCAAACCTAGTAAAAGATTGGATGAAGCTGAATGGAAAGGAGGGAAGAAGAAGGGCAAGATTATTTCATTGGAATTAAGCTAAAAGCTTGTCAGAAATCGACGTGTACTTTTTGTCAACATTGGCCAGAGAGTCAATGATAGTTAAAAAAGGAAAATGGGAGCAAATTATGGATGTGATGTATTTGTGGATTTGTGTTCTCATTGACCAAGTTTAGCCGATTCGACAAAATTCGGGACTCCAAAATAAAAAGGAGGTGTGTATAAAAAAATAAAGTGATGCATGACAAAGGTGTAAGATACTAAGATCCTACATCACTGTACATAAAGTGTGAGCTTGTTTTTTGAAATGAAAATCTAAAGCAAAAATGCATCGCATAAGATCATGTATAGTTGGTCAAGACGGCTGATTTAAAAAAAAACAAAAAAAACATTTGTTTGGTTAGGGTCAAAATGGTTACTACCAACCAAAGTAGATTTGGATCAAGACAAGGATAAAAAAAACATCATGATGGGTTTTAAATAATAAAAAACAAGAAAGATGGAAAAACTGACATCAAAATTTAACCAAATGTGGGTTCTGGTGCCTCAATTATATGATCCATGTAGATAACTTTTCTAAGACCCTGCAAAGTGCAAACAGAGTATTAAGAAACTAAAAAAAACGATTAAAAATTAACAAAACCACAATTGACGTTACATTTCGAAGGTCGAAAATACCATGTATAAACATATTTGAAATGCAGGAAGACAAACAAGTGTGTGGTCAAGATAAAGGTCCGCTCAAACTTTAGGTGTGTGTAAAGACTTTTGCCAATCAACAAAATGAGTGATGACAGAGTGATTCTTATGGTTTAAACTGACAGAAAGCTTAGTACCCATGTTCAGGGTATACTAGATATTGGGAAAAAGATATCATAACTCAGAAAAAAAAGTCACAAAGTTATTTCACAATCCAGAACACCAACAATGCTTTTTTATGGCCCATCCTGACCCGTTCATCTTCACTTCTATCTGGTTTGACCCATGGCAGATATCATATGGTCCACACTAAGTCACTACACCCAAAATCATGGTGTTAAAAGTGCATTTAACCAGTATAATAATTGTTGGGCCAGATTGCTATATATTGGATAGATGTACAATCCTTATCTAGGAGTTTTGGTATAAGCATGATGAGCTGGCACTATAATTCACTAGAATGATGATTTATACTTGCTTCACATATATTAGTAAATAAAACCTTAAAAGAAGTCTCATAAAGATTATTCAACATATTCAAGTTACATGCTTTCATGAAAATCATACCTCACAATGATTTAATGAATTTTATCTTCTCAAAACACAAACAAAATAATACCTGAGAGATAGTTTTATATATTCTACCGTATGAGCTTACAAACCAGTCTCAATATACAATAAGAAACAGTAAACATAAGTAGAGTTTAATGAATCATAGACCATTAATGGAAAGATTATTGATATGTTTTGAGTAGGGTTTATATACAACAGTGCTCCAAGATGATATTTTTTAATTTCAACTATATGTTCACCTATCTTTCCCAATTCCTCTTACATATGTCAGCAATGCATCTGGGTGCTTATAGTGAATAGGCAATAGCTTTGCGAATGAGTTTGGAACACCCATCCTCCCATCATCCATACATAATAAACTAGTTTATTGTCCTCTACACCTAGTTCAAGCACAACAAGGGACTCCCTTAGCTTAGACAAATACAAATTATATAAAGGCTTGGTGCTAATCCATCAGGGAGGTTTACTTCTCTAAATTCTCATTTTCATATCAAATGATATATTCAAACCACCCATAGTATTCCTCTTAGTAGCAGTAGCAAGCCAAAAAAACCCACCTACAACTTCCACTCATAGTCAAATCCAATTGGTTACGAGGGAGATTGTTGCTATATGGACTTCTCCAAGTCCCAATGCTTAATGTGTGAAAACCTCAACTTGCCTACGGATGCAACTTATACTTTCCATATCCTTTTAGACCTAATACATCTAATGTGAGAACCCCAAACCTAGAACGGTTTCATATACCTCATTAGGCACAATAACACAATGCTTTTCTAATCAAAAGATTCCAAAGAACAACTCGATGATTACAGTATAAACACAACAAGCCATGAGAACTGCAAACTATGTAAGGATAAAGTTTAAAAGAACGAAACGAGCCTCGAGGCGTTTTCCCTTCGCCTCATGAGGCGCAAGCCCGAGGCAGAATAAAAAACAAATAAAAATTATATCTTAAAAAAAATAAAGTAGTTGACCTAAAAAAGTCTAAAACATCAAAAACACATATCAAAAATAAAATAAAGACCCAATAAGTCTAAAACACTAAAAAAAAAACACATCAAAAACACCCTAAACCACATGAGGCACATATTTTCTTAGCGCCTCAAACTTAGAGGCTATGAACAATCTGAACCCCATGAGGCGCACCTCAAGGTCGTTTTCTTGGCATTTCGCCTTGAGGCGCACGCCTCAAACGTTTTTTAAATCCATGGTAAGGATATATAAGCATCTTAACCACCAGTAGCAGTGTTCTTCAGATGCAGATCTTCAGATGTAAAAGAACCAGTTTGTTGTTTTTTCAATGACCCATCCTGACCTGCTGGCCTCTTCTATCCCTCCGCTTGCTCTGTTTTAGACTTTAAAATCCACACATCATAACACCCTGTGAGAAATGAAGCTGAGCCAAAACAGCTCATAAGTTTTTTATTTGAAGTCCAAAACAAGCCCAAACTTGTTTAGTTGGGTCAGGATTGTCAGGTCTAGTTTTGATCATTGAATGAACCTAGTAACTATTTGAAGGACAATATTATCATAAAACTCAAATAAGTTGGACACAAAAGTGATGAGGGGTCAATCAAACCATCTGGTTATCTACTGCAAGAATTAACTGGATAGTGATTTCTAACGTGTATATTAAAGATAAATGACTATTTAATTAAACGAGTGAAAATCGGGTCGATGTGAACACATTTTGTATACGTACAAACGACACCCAAAGTTTGATTACATTCATGTTGTGGAGGAAGTGACACCCCTAGTCATGCCCATGGGAGCCTGTGATGCATTAACTAACTCACAAAACCCCACTTTTTTGCCAGAGAAGTATCAATGAAGTTATAAAAACCTTCTACGAATCAGTTACCATATGGACAGGTAGGCTTCAGTTTCCTTCAAGTGTTTACTGAAATCTGAGCAAACTCAGCATCCTTTTCTCAACCATTGATTCTATTTTTTGTATGATAAGTTTGTGGTTTCTTGACTCTACATTTATATCCAGGCATGTATTTTTCATCCCAAAAACAACAATCCTTTTAAC
>JAUTDX010004497.1:0-41035 GCA_030844895.1 Ambrosia x helenae
ACCCAAATATGATTAGGATTGTTAATTACCATCTTGCCACCGCCTAAATTTAATGGCTAAAAATGTTTCTTACACGTTGTACGTTTATCTCTTCCCAATAAGTTATGCCATATCAACATATTAGTAAACAAAAACAATGCATGTCTTTTATTAAAATATATTAATTTAGTGATTTTCATGAAAATTAATGTGTCAAACGAGTAAAAACTTATATTTGGTGAAGTAATATGCTTTTAACAAATAAGAGCCGTGATAATATTACGCTCTTGCTCTGCTTAAAAAGTTCTAAATAGTTTTTTGAATAAAAGATGATAAACTTAGGAGTGTTAAATGAATTTTCTATCCAAAATTTGAAACTTGACTCGTCAAAACACGTTGAGATGATTGAAACAGTGAATTAGGTACATGTTTTCCCATGTTTTGTAACATGCATAGGGTTGTTTAAACATGTGGATCATATCAGAACTCTGTATTAAACTTGTATGGACAAGACCAATATTGAGATGGCTGACCCTAAAGAAATTCATCATACAAATCCAAAAATTCAAGGGGGGGGGGGGGGGGGGGGTTCCACAAATGCAACAGACATACTTCTGTAACATTGTATGTTGTTTTCTTGTAGTCTTTGGTGCTCCCTATTGTCAGTGTATTGGATGCATTGACCTTGTGTATCAATCAATTGTAAGTATTGTGTAAAACATCCATCGGCACACCATAACCATAGTCCTGAACGTCTTCAACCACCACTTTCTAAACCGATATTCGTCATTGTCTTCTGTAGAATTTTAGGGTTTGAACCAAACAACAAACAATGAACTGAAATAACATGAACACAACCACAAAGAACAAAGAATGTAGGCGATAAAACAAGGCGACAAAATCTTATTTATCCAACCCCAAAAATACCCACCAGAAACCCTAGCTCTCAGATAAAACACTAAGATCAGATCAACAACAATAATACAAAGTTAATCACAAGATCTACTGATTAGTTAGACCAGTAGATCAAGAGATGAGACAGAAATACAATGAACAATACCTATCAAACCCTAATACAATACTGACGAACAGAGAGAACAAGATAAAAAAATATGAGAGACTAAACAAATAATGACGACGAGTGTGGATTTTATACAGCTGCCCAGAAGCTTCCATCAAGAGATCAACGAACAAGATTAAAAGCATCCGACGGCTGACAATACACTTGCATAATATCTCAACAACTTAACCAATAATACCCGGTTTAATCATAAGGTTCATTTTAATCAAATGGTTCAAGACCCAGGCCAAAGGCCAATGGGCTGATAAACCCAACTATCAACGGGCTAACACATCCAGGCCCAATATCAACAAATCAGTAATTGAATTAACGAAATATAAAATAAGCCCAACTTATTTTAACATCATCCCTGCTGCTTTGGTCTATACTGGCACCGTCGATGGTGCTATTGACTTGTCTCTGACCCTCCTTACCTCCTCCCGTAGCCAATGAGGGTCACCACCGAAACGGGAAATCTTATTCGTCAAAATTAACAGGTAATGAAACCAACAAAGAATCAAATATCAACACAAAAGTAAAGAAGCAAAATGACCTTACCTTGGGAGAGGAAGCCGGTTTTGATTGCGTTAACACCCTGGTCGTATAGCTTTCCCAGTAATTGAAGCAATAATTGAAGAGATGAATAACGAAAAGCTACAGGATAAGACATAATGGGAAGTGCAACTTGAAGACACTTCCAGAATAATATATGAAGTAAGCATTTTGTACAATATTGTTATGCATAAAAGACAAACCAACAAAGCACATAAAAACCTTAAAGCATAGGGTACAAGCAGCAAATGCAAAAACAATTTATTATTTAATACTATATATATATAAAATGTGATATTAAATTACTTAGATATTTTTAAGGGAAAATCACGATAATAGCCATTGACCAAATGACTTTTACCAAATAGCCACCTCCTAGCTCTTGGAGGTGGCTTCCAGGTTCTGAGACCTCTCCAAGAGGTTCCTTTTCACACTTCCCCACCTCCATTTTTAAAACGGCCATAATTTTTTTATACGACATTATTTTTAAAAAAAAAATTTCACCATAAAAACAAGCTTTTCATCCTCTTTCATTTCCATACCATATTGCTATACTTTAAAAAAAAAAAATTTTTTTTGCTGGGTTGATAGTACTTGCGTCTAAATATTTAAACACTTGCGTTTAAACATATCTGTACGTTGCATTCTATCCATGACCGACTGCTGCTTTGAGGATCAACTAATAACCAAAGCTAAATACCCAACAAGTGCAAAGTTGTGCATGCTAGATATACCGTGCTGTTACTGACCGACTGCTGCTTTGAGGATCAACTATATATACTAGTGAGATCAAACAATGTTGACCCGGTGCTGCTACTTTTTGATCAATAGTTTAGATTGCTTTTTAATTTTTTTTATTGGTGAGGAACTCGATTGATGTTTTGAGAAGTTATTCTGATCTTGTTCGGGTATTCGAGTTGTTGCCTTTGCCCTTTGATGAGCATTTGGAGATGGAATATTGTTCAATCAGAGTAAGAGCTTCTACACTAAGATTTATACAACAGAAATTATTAATATTATTGTTGCTGATTTTAGTTTTTGGTTAAAGTGTTTTGCTCCAGATGTTATCCCACAGAGTCTCCCAAACATGGTTGTTCTGGTGTGTGTTTTTCACCTTTCTATAGATGGACTACTGTCCAACAGAAGCAATATCACAAACCGTACGTCATCAACCTTTTTGACTTGCAAGACTGCTTGTATCTTAACTTGGATCATCATTCTTGTTCCGGATATTGTTTAAACGCAAGTGTTTAAACATTTAGACGCAAGTACTATCAACCCAGCAAAATTTTTTTTTAAAGTATAGCAATATGGTATGGAAATGAAAGAGATGAAAAGCTTGTGTTTTTATGGTGTATTTTTTTTTTAAAAAAATAATGTCGTAAAAAAGTTATGGCCGTTTTAAAAATGGAGGTGGAAGTGTGATTATTTTTTTTATTATATTTATGGGAAGCCTCTTGGAGAGGTCCTTAGAACTGGAAGCCACCTCCCAAAAGATGAGAGGATTTTGGGACACGTGGCCACGTGTTAGTGGCTCTTTTCTCAAAGGTCATGGGAATCGGTTAAGGTGCATTGGGAAAGAGGAAACGTCTCACAGAGACGGTTCCACTGGCTAGTTTGGTATAAAAACCCAAAAGTCAAGGGGCTATTTTCGTGATTTTCCCTATTTTTAAGCTTTTAAAGGATTCACGTTAAGTCAACTTATGTTGGCTAGACTAGAACTGTGTACAATAAAATGACATCATCCTCATATTACACATGTTTTTTCTAAAAATGGATATCTTCTCTAGATTCGAGGCAACTTGGTGACTTTTCTATATATTTTTTTTTTTTTTTACGATGATTTTCGTATGAGTGACTCAATGTCACATTGTCTAATCGGCAGCCTTAGCCAATGTCTACCTTAGACTACATTGTCTTAACCGAGCCCGTGCTGGTGTATCAGACTTGGTTACGACGTTCCCCCGAAATCCGTACTTCCTCGCTGGAGTAACAGTCGGGTGAAAACCGGGGTGTGGCTCAGGATTGGACGCTCATTGGTGCGTTTGTCACCATCATTGCCCATATGCTGTAGAAAATAATGAGAGAGTGTGAATTGAACCTGGGTCATAAGGAACACTAAGTCTTTCCCCAATCACGCCACCAGTGAATTCCGTCTATTTTCGAAACGTTGAAAATAAAAATTGCATCAATATAAATTGAATTTGAGGTATTTGGAACATTAATATTTTTTTCGTGATTTATAACAAAGAGTTATCATTTTCATGTGAAATGCAAGGAAAACAAAAACAAGTTAGTTAAAGAGAGGGAAGGCTATACACATATAGATACATTCCTAAAACAGAATTTCACATTTGTATGATAGTTGAATTTGTACATGTGTTGTATTTGTATAAACTTACGATGTGGGAAAATCACTTGATTATTGGTACTATATAATGAATCAAGAACGAATTGAAAGTGATTGGTTTTTTAGTTTAGACATTTTAAAAGGCCAAGGTCATATCTATTAATCCCTATGTAAAGTTACTTTACTTAGCTATCGTAATACCTAGTTAAAATTGGTTATCATTCAAGTAAGGGTGTTAATCATGTTGGGTAAAAGGGTTTCGAATTGGTCGGTTGAAGAACAAGACTTACCCATACTCAATTTTTACGATTTTCAAAATCGGTACTTTCAGAATCGATACATGCAAGGCTTATCTACATTTCATCCTCCCAGATCCTACCAACAGCTTTACTATCTGCAGAATTTACTACCTACCGTTATCGTATAGTTTCGTGTCGATACAATACAAAGCTAATGTTGGAAATTGACTCCCTAATTTAAAGTGACACACCACCCTTAAACTTTAATGAAAGAAACAAAGGAAAAGGAAATTACACCGAACAAAAGAAAGAAGTTGTTGGTAAATGGTTTCACAAAAAAAAAAAACAAAAAAAGGCACCGCAAAGCAAGAACATCAATCAAGATATACATATATATATATTCACCTCCTGTATTTCATTTATATTTTTTTTTCTTTCTCTTGCTTTCCCGCAATATTTGCCCTATTTCTCTCTCTAATCTCTCTCTCTCTCTCTCTCTCTCTGTGAAGATCGGACAATTTCCGTCAACGTATTCGTCGTCGATCAATCAATACAGGTTCTGTTTCTTTTCTTTACATATTATTTATTTAATTATTATTATTATGTCAAAATCGTAGTATAATTATTATATAGATATAGATGCAACCAGCTCATAGATATTCGTGCTTCCATGCTTCTTTCTTTCTTTCTTTTTATCTTATTATTATTATCTACTTGCACGATTATTATGTACGCGAATTTTGTATATCGTTGTTTGATTATTGTGTTGTTGTTGATTGCTAGGGTTTCTATGTTGGTAGTTTGACTTTTGGATTTGGATCCGGATTGTTGTTATCCTTTTTTTTCAGTTGTTTTTATTTAGTTAGTTAGAATGTTAGATCACTTGATTGATGTATGTTTATAGCTTGTATAAATATTATTATTAATGGAAGATTGGTAATATCTATGGAGATTTGACCTGCTTAATCAATGAGGACCGTGTTTTGTTAAGTATTATTATTATTATTCAGTATGATCTATGGCTTTATGGTTATTGTTGATAGAGCATTACATTGATAGAGCATTACATATCTACCAAAATGAGGATGAAGTGAGAAGTTTGGGTGAATTGCGTATTTGCGTAGGCTAGTGCACCGAAGAGAATTAGATGATAGGTGGCCCTAAGCTTGTTGACCGTATAGAGGACCGTGGCTAAATTGGATATGTTCTTATGCGATATCTTTATTATAAGTAAAAAGTTTGAATGAAATTAGGTATTAACACAACTGCTAAGACGCTGATCCACATTGGACTTGAATTGAGTTCGTGACATAGTAGTTAGTATACATAAAGTTTTCTGTGCAAAGCCATTTGCCAAGAAAGTACACTTGTAGTTCTCTTTTTATGTATCGGTTACTAATGTTAAATTTTCTAATGCAGGTCACACTCACATATATTGAGATCTGATCTTGGGAGCTACTCTGAAGGGTCTCTTATGGAGGTGTACAAGCTAAGTTATAGTTTGTGGGCTTCGCCATAAATTTTTCATAGTGACCAGTTCAGTTACAAGGGAGATCATGTATATTTTTATCTCATGAAATCCTGAAACTTTGTTTTCGTGATGAAGTTTACGTTGTATCCCATGGGTGTGGGCTATTTACCGGTTTCAGCAGTCTGTACAGTGTTGAGCTTTATAGGCCTCCAATACTGGTCCGAGCTTTCATATGTGAAACTGAAGTCAGATGGTTTGATGGGTGAAGATCTTCTTCACCCTGGGGTTGCCAATCGTGTTCTGGAATTATTGTTGGGTTCTTATACCACATTTGCATTAGTGGTCAATTTTGTTCTCAACATTTTTATGCTGATCATCTTGTCTCTTAAGGTATTCAGGTTTTTCATTTCTTATATATGCATAAATGCAAGTAGAGTTGTGCGTGTATTAGTTTCTCGCTAGCCACTGAACTTAAGTAGTCTCTAGAGAAGTCATGGACGATCTGCACCTAATTGAATTGCGGCCACTACTCGACATATGTATACAAGTCACATTTTGCTGCCGGACTTTTGACTCCTAATAATGTTCTTTTCATTACATATTGTATACTGGTCTTTCTTTGATTAAACATTTTCTTGCAGACAATATTTTTTGTTGAGCTGCAAGCGGCTGAATCTCGGAAAATTGTGGAGCGATTAGTTAACTATGTTATCTACAAGGTAGGCAGTAGCATCTTATAAATTAGATTGTGAAGGCTGTAGCATCTTATGAATTAGATTGTGATTTCGATTTTAGCTTCATATCCATATGATGCGTGTGTGTAGCTTACTATGATCATGGTGACTATTTGGCCAACTATGTTATCCAGAACTTGTGATCATTCTTCATGAGCGTTTTAGAATTACTTCTCTAGTCTTCACCTTCTTGTGCTTATGGCTTACTAGCATGGAGCTGGAAGTTATGATGTTGTCAACTTAATATACTAATTAATCTCCGACTGCTGATTTACTATTCTTGATGTCCTCACAGGGAACATTTCTTCCGTTGGTAATCCCACCAACAATAGTTCAAGCAGGATTGTGGTCGACATGGCTGACTGTATTATGCTCTTTAAAGGTATTATTATTTAATACAATGCCGTTTTAGAGTTTATTTGTCGGGTTTTGAAGACTTGGAAAACTTCATGGCTTCTATTTTTGTTTCTACAGATGTTTCAAGCATTAGCCAGGATCGACTTGAACGTTTGAATGCCTCTCCTTCTGCAACTCCCTGGACGTACTTCCGTGTATATTCTGCTTTGTTGCTGGTTGTCAGTGTTGATGCAGTCTGGTATTTGCTCAAAAACTTTTCTGTTTCATGAATCTCAGTGAGTTTTTAGTTTTTGTTGTACCAATGGGACTATAACTTTGCATGTTAGAAAATTCGTTTAGAGTTCTAGATCATAGTTATCAATGTTTTTGCTAGCTTTTGTGATAGGCTGCAACAGGAATGGTAAGTGTCAGGGATGATATCTCCTTGTGTAACATTCTCACAAAGTGGGATTACAATACTCCTATGTTGGATCATCACTATTGTAAACTCATTTGATACCTCTGTGTGGTAGGCTCATCAATGGGTTGGAGTGTTGGACTGGGATTGGATCTGCATACGGTCAGTGGTTTGACCTGGCCAATGATCCAACCAAAGGGATCTTGATTTGACCCTTTAGCTAAAAGATCTTGATCAGACCCAGGACCCATCTGACAACACATGATCATGACGTAGATCATCTTTGATTTTTTTTTCCTTTCAATATCACAATCTTTACCCCGAATTTCCCTACTCCACTGCCCGGTACCAAACACCTATTTCAGTATTGCTTTCATAGGTGCATATATAAATCTTTAGGTCATTTTCTGCGCACACGCACAAATAAATTACATATATTGATCTTCCTCAATTCGAAGATTCTGATTAAAGTAATATAATATTTGTCCAAGATTTGTTACAAAATATACTTCCATCGAGACCGCTTCACCGCCTGAAATGATACTAAGATAAGAATTAAAAGTGATGACTCTTTTTATTCTAGTTTTGTGGAAACTAAAACATCTATTTTCAAGTCTGTGTTTCTAGTTGGAAGCACACGTGATATGATTGGTTAAATCGGATTACAAACTTCAAAATATTTTTGACATGTAGTTTGAAGAAGTAAATACTTGAAACCTATAATTGTGAAGTTTGATCTGAAATAGGAAATAGATGATTAATACTTCTCGTGTTTAGACACAGACCATGAGTCTGTGAATAATGTGATTTTGCTGCCCTACAATATTTGCTTTCACTATCTTCTTGATGGGCTTATGCCACATCAACTTTGTTTTTTGTAGCATTTTTCATGCTTATTTGTCTCCTATATTCTCTACAATTTGCAGGATACGGACGTGCCTACTCATCTACCAAAGAATACCATCATCTATGTTTTTGTTATTATTCTTTGAACCACTTAGCATAGCTTTCGAAACACTTCAGGTACATTGATCTATGTCATCTTTCCCAATTCCATCTCCACTTTAGAACTTCTTTTCTTTTTGTATGTTACTTTTCATATAACATGACTGATAAATTTTTTGGGTTGATATCTTGGTTTAGGCCATTTTGGTTCATGGCTTTCAACTGCTTGATATATGGCTGCATCACTCAGCAGGCAGCACCACAAATTCCAAAATATCAAAGCTTTTGGATATGTCAACAGCAGGCAAGACACTGATTTTTCTTTCTATTATCTGATGTTTCAAGTTTGCTTGACTTAGATTTTATGTCTCACCTTCGTATTCTATACATGATGTGTGTGTCCAGGTTCATTGTGGGAATGGAAGAGTGTTATTTTAAGGAATCTTGGTTTTTTTCTTGATATTATGACTTTGTTAATGGCTCTTGGTCATTATGTGTTTATTTGGCGGCTTCATGGCATGACATTCCATCTTGTAGATGCAGTTCTTTTCCTTAATATACGCGTAAGTTCTTTAATACCATTTCATATGTTATTCTACTCTCCAAAACCATTTTTTGTGTTATCCTTCGTACCCCACCCGAAAACAAAAAAATACAACATGCTACTTTGCTTATTGGTTTTATGTGATAGGCAGGCCTTGTTAAGTGCAATTGCAAAGCGTATTAGAGGGTTTGTAAAGTTAAGGATAGCTTTGAGAACTCTTCATGGGGCTCTCCCCGATGCAACATTCGAAGAGATACAAGCATATGACGATGAATGTGCAATTTGTCGGGTAATCATTTTAACTTTAGTTTTGTTGTCCTATTTAAAGCTCTATATGATAACTCTTGCCATCACAACCCGGTCATCTTCAGGAGCCAATGGCCAAGGCTAAGAAGCTCGCGTGCAATCATCTTTTCCATCTTTCGTGTCTGAGATCTTGGTAGTAATTTCAGTCTTTCAGATGTATTTTTTTAAATTAAAGTTGCTATGTCATTATGTGATGATTAAATATGTTGAGTTGGCATGCTGATACCAGGTTAGATCAAGGTCTAAGTGACAACTATTCTTGCCCCACTTGTCGAAAACCTCTCTTTGTGGGCACACCTGAAGGAAATTCTGTACCTCATTCTGGAGACGTGTCAAGTGACGAACAACTTGCACGCCAGTTAAGCTCTACACTTGAACTGCAAAATGTTCCTACAGGTGTAAACCCAAATCAGATGCAGGCCCCTTTTGAACGTGACGATTGGAGGTTGGCCCCTAAATTAATAAAAAAAACATTTGCTGTATAAAACCCATCTTTATCTAAAAGTTGTTTTTTTCTTATTTTCACTGCATGTGTCATACAGGGGTTCAGGACCAGAACCGGGTTGGTTGGGGTTTGATGGGTCAGATCCATCTACAGCTATAAGACCTGCGGGTCTGGGTAGAGTCCAGATGATGATGAGGCATCTTGCAGCTGTTGGTGAAACTTATGCCCAAAATGCTCTTGAAGATTCTTCATGGAACCTGTGGCCTATAAATCCGTCTCAGGCTAGCACATCTACTTCAAACAACCCTTCTACCAGTGGTATAAGACATCGTGGACATGCTGGTGGTTCACTCATCTCGACTACCCCACGTGTTTCAGATGATGACTTGTCACATTTACTTGCAATGGCCGAAACAGTTCGTGAAGTGCTTCCCCATGTCCCAGATGAATTAATATTGCGGGTATTGTTTTTTTCTCACCAAAGCCACTTTTTTGAATTTGTTGGTATGCTGTCTGTTATAGGTGCTTAGGTATTTCGAGTTTCGACCGATAGAATAAAATAAATTGCCAACTAGGCAACCCAATAGAATAAAATAAATTAAAAAACATAAAAGGAAACGGTCAAATGGGTCGAGTATTTCCCAATGTGTATTCTTAATGCCTAAAACATTCTAAATTATTTATTAATATTTAATAAATTAGATTCGGGTCAAATTGTTTTGAAAAGGTAATCTTTCTAGATAAACCAGACAGGCAGACACCTTAGATGCATACTGTTAAAAGAAATTGGCGCACGGGTTATTTATAAAAAGAAATTGGGTGTTTGAGTTGGTTGACTTTGACTAATTATACTCCCTTAATATTGATTTTAGGATTATAATCCAGTAATAAGTTTTTGTTGGTGTATGCAAGCGAAAAGTGAATTGGTTTGAATTGTGCAGGATTTGCAGCGAACAAATTCAGTTTCTGTTAGTGTGAATAATCTTCTTCAAATGTAACTCCCAGAAAAGGTGTGACACTGTGTAAGATTTATTCTAATGTATATAGAAAGGGTCTGCACAAAATAAAGTTTGTTCAACTATATAAAAGCCCTTTACTGTTGTCTCTTTGGTGGTTTAGACTTCAAATAAAATCAGTATTTATTTAATCACAGCTCATATTGTCTTGCCTCCGCGGACCATAAAAGTGGGAATGTACCAAAGAATGAATCATAATAACTAGCAATGGAACCCGCAGATTGGCTAATTAGTATCCAACTATCCAAGAGACTTATCTATTATGTAAATGCTACCAAAAACTACATTAAAGTTTTCAAACACCAAACACAATGGTCAGGTAAAGCATTTTAAAACACGTCTACTGTATATGATCATGGTTCTCAGCTAAAACACCAAAGGTTTCAGCTGCAGGTTCAGATGAACTCTTGTGTTGTTGACTAAAGTTTGACTGTTAGTTATCAACCACCTCAAGAGGTTGGGCTCAACAATTTAATTTTAACCCATTGACTTTAGATGTTAGTGTTGAACCACAGGAAGAACTTGAGCTCCACATTTTCAGCTATAAATCAGAGTAAATTGCATTTTATGTACTTTTAAGTTTGAGTCAAATTGAATGCGCTGTTTTTTAACTAACAAAGTTACACTGGTTGTCCTTTATGTAACCATTCTTATCAGGTGGTATCCTTTTGCACCTACCTAGTTAATTTTTTCTGTCAACTCTGTACTTGTGTCACTCGCATAAGAGCATAGTGGTGTCATTTTCACTTGATAGTTGATATATATCATCCTCTTTTAAGTTTCATCTCACAATTTAATAAAATAAGACTTTAGAAAATGACCATTATGCTTTCATGTGCGTGGCATATGTTAAGGACATTTAACTGGGTTAGGGCAAAAGGACAGTGCTTGATGAGAAACAGTAACATAAAGAACATCTAGTGTAGCTCGTTAGTTAAAGGACATGACTTGCAGTTTGACTCAAACTTACAGGACGTAAAATGCAATTTGCTCTATAATTCACACAAGAGAACATAACCATCGGTAGTGAATGAGAGATTAGCATAGAAAAAAGTAATCCAAGTTTTGCCCATGATTATAGTTTTACATATTTTGATTTTACAACAAATGACTGAAATGAGCAAACTGGTACTGTAAGTCAATGACTAATCAAAAGCATTTCAAATCATTTTTGACCCAAAAGACAGGCAAAATCGCAACTAATTTGCAATCTTAACAAATACAAAACCTAAAATTAAAAACAAGAAAGAAAACAATAGGCTATCAATTTTGAAACAAAAGACGGAAGCGGAAAGAACATACCACATTGGAAAGTTCATGAAGAATCCAAGTCGAATCTTAACTGACGAAGCCGAAAACCGCGTAAGGCAAAAGTGAACCGAAGCATAAGCTGCTCAAACACCAATGTAAAACATGTAAAACCTAATGCTAAGCCTTATACTGTAGACCTAATTACGTGCTAAAAAGAGTAGTAAAGAAGCAATAACGTGTAAACGGGCCTCAAAGGAATTGAACCTAAGTCTTGAAGAAACAAAAGCATCAACTAAATCACACCACATGATGAAAGTATACTCCAAAGAAAAAGATTCCAGATAACACGTCAGGCCACTGGAACATATGAGAACAAAACACTGTACATCCCATGACAGTTGTAGTAAAGACTACTTGTAGTGGGCGAGTGACCCACTCTCGGGTGTGGTCACTCCTGCTTAACACCGCCACAGACCTCGTGAGGCCTTTGGCCGTGACCCACATTACGCTGTTTTTGGCTCTTTTTTAGGTAAAATATTGATTTTTTTTTCCAATCATTGCTCAAAAATGCCTCTACCTGCATTGCAACAATATTGGCTATTTTTCCAACTGATAAACTATAAAATTTTTTGGCTCATTCTATTCAAGCACCCCTTAATTTTTTTCTCACACCCTACTATTTATACATTAAGGCGCTGTTTAGTTGATTAAGTGCTGAATCATTAAGAGGTCTGAATGGTTAAGATGTCTAAATGGTTAAATACAAAATCATTAAGTTGGACTTCTTAATGGTTAGTTTTCTTATCCCACATTGGTAGGAGAGCCTCATTAAGGTTCGGCCCAGTTTAGTGCTTAATGGCCCAATGCTTAATGGTTCAGCAACATCCCAAGTCTTAATGGTTCGGCCTTAACCATTTCATTCAGAAGTTGAAACAAACGCGCTGAATGCTAAATCATTCAGTGCTGAATGATTCATAGCCTTGTTAAGAGGCTTACGAAACAACCCCTAAGTTATACGTGTCGTATAGACCTTCAGAAAACACAAAAGAATGTCAGAATTTGATAGAATTCGGCCCCTGTTCGACTTGGTTATATATGATTATGATGAATAATGAGTATGCACAGCCATATGTGGAGGGAGTCGGCACAAAGGAAACTGAGGGTAGGAAAGTTTTGATATATACACACAAAGATAATATTTTCCACACACTTTACAAAGATACATGATGGGGTATTTACACTTACGGTTTTGGCGGTTAATTAACTGCCTAGATACTAACCGACATGATGATAAAATATTCAGACGCATTTGTTTATAAAATATACTATTTGACTTTCTGAAGTCAACCGTTTGACTTTTTTATTTTGCTCCTAAATTTCTTGATTATTTTCTTTCTAACAGAATTGATGTTTCTTGTCTGATTTTATAGTGATGACTCAAATAGATATATACGAATCGTATAAAATGTGTTAATTTGCAATGTACTCTTTAAAACCATTTTAGGTTTGTTTAAGAAAACAAGAAGATCTTCTAAAACCATAACAATAAACTGTTTCTATAACTAGGAACCAGGTGAGAAAAGGAAAGTTAGTGTGTTCACATCAAAGCTTGAGTAACCGTCACCGACGTGCACACAAATCCAGCTGTAACCGAAACCGACCACACACTTTCTGTACTCGGCGTGCATCGTGGCCCCGTCATATCTGACTGTGACACACTTTCTCTACTCTCTCTCTCTCTTTATATAATATCCACGTGGCATTGACACCATGTCGACACATACTGTTTCACGCGTCACTTATACGCGTGTTATACACTCCTACCATATTAACCACGTACGACCATACTCTCAAACACTATATAAACCCCTCTATATTACACTCTTATTCTCTTTTGTTCTTCATCACCCTACGTATACACGTTTTGTATCTATAATAACTATAATATTTCTGTATCGTCTCTAGAGTTTCTGTAATTTTTATTTGATCGTGCAAAGCTTTCTTCACCATAAGGTACGTAATGTCGATTCGTTCTCTTTGTTTTTTCGCATTTTTGTTTCGATTGTTGACGGGACTGGCAAATACTTGTTTAATAAAAAGTATACATTATGTAATCTTTTACTTTTTATTATAATAGTTAAAATTAGGACGCAAGGCTTCATTGTTTTTTTTTTTTTTATATTATTGATTCCTGATTTGTTTAAGATACGATAAAACATGTTTAATAAAAGTATACATTATGTAATTTTATACTTTTTTTTATTATAATAGTTAAAATTAGTAGGCAAGGCTCCATAACATAAAACATGGTTATAGACACGAGGTATAAAGTAGTTTAATATGCATGTTTGATACTTGTGCTAATCGCTTCGTTTCTGACCTTTTTGTCAGAGCTTTTTCATGAATTGTGATTGTTAGGCCAATGAATTTTGGGCTCTAATAAGAGTTTTAAGATGCATTAGTTTTGATTATTTCTTGCATTTCACTACATTTTGTTATTGACTCCATGAAGTTATTGTTGTGTTTTTGTTTGCATACAATTGAGGCTTTACAAACTATTTGCATCTGCAGTCCCCTTAGAAAGTTCCATATGTTTACCAGCCAAGCAGTTTTCCATAGTATTGCTGAGAATAATAAGTTTTCATGCATTCTATGTTTCGATCGAAACAGCGCGAATATAGCCCGTTTGGTTGCTTGATCGACATTCGTTTTTACACTTTTCGAGTTTTGATACATTGCGAGGGTTTTTTTTTTTTGGTTTTTTTTTTAAAAGGTGAACTTCATTAAAAAACGTACAACCGGTCCTCAAAACAAGGACCGGAGGCCGAAACAACTACAACATGTACATCGGGTTCACCCGCCAATCAGACCAAACGATCTTTTTAAACCTTGACCTATTCCGGAGCCACAAAAAGGACACGGTTTTAACTTTAGCTACTATATGTTCGACTCTAATCTCTTTCTCTTTAAACTTTTTTTTTCGTTTCTAGCGATCGAAAGAGCCCACATAGAGACCATGATAATGCCTTGAATGATCATTCTTTCATCTTTGCTTGTTTGAATGTGAGTGTGATGTGTGCTGTCTAGGTTCGTTGCACCTCAATAATTGAACATTGTATTGGCTCATAATTATGTCACTCACAATAATAAGCAATGGTCACCTATGTTTTCTTTAATGTAGTCAAACTCAAACCTTTAATTTGTAGTTTACTATATTTCCATTTTTATAGATAACATGTAACAAACGAAAAAAAGAAACGAAAGAAAACGAGAGTTTAGGGACGATCTTGGACAAATAAACATACAGGCAGCTAGAATTTAGCTATTTTGTAATGTTACATTGGATTATTGTAGCTACATTTGTTTATAGTGAGAGTTCGATGTGAACAAGACGCGCATTTGTCTCACGAAATTGACTATAGTCATGCTCAGACAACTATATGTGTGTTTGGTTGTATGTTTAATGCCTTCCCATATGTCCATACATTGGACCATAATGTATTGTTCCATATGCTATTGTTTTTTTTCTAACATCCAAGTTCCCACCATGTGCTTTTGGATTTTTCCATATACACTAGCCCATTTCGTGCTTTTTCGTCCATGTATTTGTTTCCGGTCAGCTTCTACTTTTGGTGATGTTTTAACTCTTACCAAATATATCGACAAACGAGTCAACGTAACTGCTTTAAAATCTTACTTTGAGTATATATCTCTCAAGTCAGGCATTGTTGTTGTTTAAACTATCTAAACAACCATGTGAAGTTTCTTTCACCGTTGTGTATGTTTTCTGTTTCACTTTGTTTTACTATGTGTTAAAGGGCAACAGTCTCGTGTTATGCATGGTATATTTCGTTGTTACTGTCACGTTTTATCTTGTGAAACATTTAGGGGTGAGATTATCTTATACTAATTAGTTTTGTCCTGATTTTTATGTTTAATTCATTACTAATAACATGCTTTGACCTTGGCATATGCATCTATAGTCTATAGTGAACTCCATACTGTTGTTTCGACAAAAACTCTTTCATGGGCCAATGAAAATGTTTGTTCACTTAGCCAATAATTATGTAGGGGTCATAATCATATGCATATGTTATTATGTTGTTGGTGGGTTCTTGCTACCCAGCGCTACCTGTGGGCGGGCATCTAAGACGTGTCATCAGCCAGGGGCGTATGAGGTGCTTTTGTAACCAATTGGTGGGTACCCCGGGTAGTCGGGACATCGTTTGTTGCCGTTCAAAAAAAAGTTTGTTCGACTTAAGACAGTTGAGATGGTAATAATAAAATGGAAACTTTTGTTTTGCAGTTACTTGTCTAAATTCATTCAGAAAAAGTAGCTGCCTACTGAAAGTGAGGATGCACAAGTAAGATTTTAATTCAAAATTTTTTTTTCTGTATTTATTAATCTTAAGTTTCGTTGTTCCTTAACGCTTAACGTCTTATGATTGGCAGTTTCGAGGAATTTGGTGCTTGATGGATAGATTTCCTACCAGCAACGAAAAGAAAACTTTGAAGCGTTGGTTTTTCATAGACAAGACCGTTGGTTAAGGCAGCCGTTGTGCAGATTCTGTTTATATCATCTAATTAAACTATACTAAACAACTGTTCGGCGAACTGATGGATCTTAAGTCTAATCATGGTTGCCGCATACTCACTGATCCCATACCCATTACCAAACCACGATTAGAATTTCACGACTCATTGCTACCATTATCATCTTCTGAAGTCTTCTCTCACGGCCCTTTTCTGACAATTCCGTGGAATAAACCTGGACTACTCGATGATGTTCTTTCGACTAGCTGGTTAGATGACATGAAATCTTCTTCACCGAGGAATATGATAAAATATAATGGCAATGAGTTTTCGACAAATGATGTTGATGCTGCTTACCACAATTGGATGGTATTTCTCTTAACTCGCTCTTGTTTAGTTGACGAAAACCAGATATTAAACGTTTTTTGTTATTGTTTCGTTGTGCAGCTTAAGTATCCGTCTGCGCTTACATCCATTGAACAGATTATGAATAATGCAAAGGGAAAGAGGATTGCATTGTTTCTAGATTATGATGGGACATTATCCCCGATCGTGGACAATCCAGATCATGCCTTCATGTCTAATGCTGTGAGTGTCTGAACTTAATTATCTCAATCTTAGCCACTTAGGAACTCCCTCACTAATGTTTAATACCGTGTTTTTTAAACAGATGCGTGCTGCGGTGAGAAATGTGGCAAAATACATTCCAACAGCTATCATTAGTGGCAGAAGCCGTGAAAAGGTGCTTTAAAAGTATTTTGCTTTACCATTAGCTTATTTAAAGTTTCCGGTTGGATACTTATATGTATCGTTTTGCTATCGTTCTTCAGGTACGCAAGTTTGTAGGACTGAAAGAACTTTATTATGCTGGTAGTCACGGAATGGACATAATGGGTCCTGTTCAATCTTCGGCTGATCATATCGCTGAGGTAGCAAATTCTAATATTTTTTGCATAACTACGTAATTTTTTTTTTGATTTAATAGACTTTTTTCTATTCAAATTAAATTAATATTTTCATACCATAAAAGCGAACATTACATCAAAATAGCGGGCAGACGGGCAACAAGCTGCGCCGCCACCCCTTTCTGTCATTTTATCTAAATCTTATTATTTTATTGAACATAGATTAAAGAAGGAAACTTGTATCAGCCTGCTAGTGAATTTCTACCAATGATCAACGAGGTTAATATATTAAACTTGCTTTCAGTTTTGTATCACACACACACATATAGATTTATATTTTGGGAGATATTTATGGTGTGTGTATGTTTGAAGCAGGTTTTTGTGTCTCTTGTTGAGATAACCAAAAATATAGAAGGAGCAAAAGTTGAAAACAACAAGTTCTGTGTCTCGGTGCACTATCGTAATGTAGATGAGAAGGTATCATTTCAGTATTCTGCTACCTGTCTGTAATGTTATTAGTTTAAAGATGATCCTTTTACTAAACATTTCCTTCTTTGATAATCAGAGTTGGAAAACTGTGGCAGAATACGTGCAAGACACTTTGAAACGCTATCCACGACTGAGATTAACACATGGACGAATGGTATAAAGTGTTTATTTATAATTATGTGAACTTGTTTTTGAGTTTTTGCTCAATTTTTTGTTATATTTTGTTGATGTCAATACTTAGGTTTTAGAGATTCGTCCTGTGCTTAAGTGGGACAAGGGAGGCTGTTGAGTTCTTACTTGAATCACTTGGTTAGTAAATTCCTGTTTGAGTTTCTGTTTCTTAATAAAATTGTTTATATAACAAAATATGTGAAAGCGAATGTTGTCTTTTCAGGTTTAGGTAGTTGTGATGATGTGCTCCCTATATATGTAGGGGATGACAGAACCGACGAAGATGCATTCAAGGTAAAACTATTTATCATAGTAGTCCATTTTATGTATGAATGAATAAAAAAAATGCTATCTTAAAAGGGAAATGGGTCGGCGTATTAAAAGTAGCCGAAAAAAGCAATAAAATTTCTGAGTCTGTGTCCAAAACTTAGATACTAAATTACCATTTTGATCCATTACCCGAACATGTGAACATGATGCTTTAAACAACGGGTGAACTACGCTAATGGATTAAATAAATTTTACGCGTTAAACAGTTTCTAAGAGAGGGCGATCGTGGTTATGGCATATTGGTGACTCCTGCCCCAAAAGAAAGCAGTGCATATTATTCTCTTAGAGATCCATTAGAGGTTTGTATTTCTTATCATGCCTTTATGAATTACTTAAATAGTTTAGATCAATTTTTATTTGTAACTTTGGTGATCAAAAATTGAATTAAATATTAAACCTATAATTTTTTTTTTAATTGCAGGTGATGGAATTTATCAACTCACTGGTAATGCATAAAAGAAGCCAGTTCCATGATTTTTGACTTATATATAGGAAGGAAGACTATATCTATATGACATAATTATAAAGAATAATACAAAAGGAATTGGAGTTGGTTGAAATGAGCACTTCTCCAAAGTCTTCTTTTTAATTTATATATATTTGTAAATTTATTAATTTCCATGGCAATTCATTATTTATGTGAAGTGTTACTGGAATATTAATTAGATTTTGTCATTTTTTTTTACTTAAATTAGATACGTTTCGTGGCTACCAAAACTTTGTCCATTTTTTTTGTTATTATACTGCCAGTTTATTTCATATTTGATCTTGTAAGGATTTCAACATCAATATGTTTCTCAGTAATTTCACTTTGGGTTTCTCATTCTAGTCATCTATTGATTTTTTTTATTATATATACGTAACACAAAAAATATTTCTCACCCCAAAGGCAATCAGGTTCTTAGTTCGAGTGTAAAGAGTTGTCCATAGCAATTTCTCGACCTTGAGGAACCAAGGGTTTGTGTTCAGTAGGATAGGTTTTGCATCCAAAAGGGGGTAGCGGCGCCTGTTTGCCTGCCATCTTATGATGCAATCGCTTCAAGCATCATAGCCGTTTTCTATGATACCCAATAATGTGTTGGTCGTGCCATGCAGTTGGACAAAATTCTCAATGGGTGGCAGTGTTGTAAAAGTCGCTAGGCGGACCCTAGTCGGCTGACTGGGAGTTGGGTGTACTCGGAGTACTCGGGGAGTACTCGGACCTAGTAAATATAAAGAAAATTAATTATTGGATATAATATATATATATCAAAATAAGCATAATTCATGTCAAATACGCATGTTTTTTTAAAGATACATGTTTAAAATTCAAATTTTTCCGAGTACAGGGCCGAGTAGGCCGAGTACAGGGCCGAGTTGGACGAAGATGACTGATTTTGACCACTGAGTACAGGGCCGAGTTGACCGAGTACAGGGCCGAGTTGGCCGAGTACAGGGCCGAGTTGGCCGAGTAACCCGAGTACAGGGCCGAGTAACCTGAGGCCGACTAGTTTTGCCGAGTAGGAGAAAGTCGCCTCGGAGGGGTTCCGAGGTCCGAGTAGGCGCCGAGTAGGCGCCGAGTACTCCCGACTTTTACAACACTGATGGGTGGTGGTGGTGGTTTGTGGAGGTGATGGGTTGGGGAAAATTAAGTGGGTAGGTCTCACATTAATTCTAGATTAACTAGATTATTCGAGTTAAATGACACTAACAATTGGGTACTATAGATGTAATAATTTCATATCCACTTAACTAGATTATTAATAATTTTACACCCACTTAACTAAATTATTTAACCCCATCCACTCTAAGGACTATCCGAGTTAAATGACACTAAAAATTGGGTACTATAGATATAATTTTAACAAGTTAGGGATTAAAAAGTAGTAAAATTTAGGGAAACACAAGACTATTCAAATAATTTTCTCTTGCATAAATTTGCGTGAAACCCTTAGCTCAAAACAAACAAGCAAACTTATAACTATTCACAGAGCACATATCTCTCCTGTGAAGAGGTTACCGTAATTTCTTCTGTAAGCATTATTATTGTTGTTATTATTGTTGTTGTTGTTGCTTCTTTAGATTAATAAATCGTCAGTTACGTATTATTGTTGTTATTATTGTTGTTGTTGTTGCTTCTTTAGATTAATAAATCGTCAGTTAATACATAGTTGTGAATTTCTGTTTTCTTAGACGAATAATGATCCTGTTTTGAAAATTAGTAATGAAGTTGTTATCAAATTGTTGTATGTAATATGTTGCTTTCATTCAAGTTAAATATGCAAATTAGGGCTTCTTTTTCAGCTGCTTCTGTGTAACTGTTAGGTATTGCATTGTGCATTAAATTTGTTTCACTTTTGTTGTGTAAAACTTCAGGTTGTGAAATATTATAAGCGAAATCGAAATGTCGGACAACTTACCGTTCGAACTCCAAGAGGAAATCATGAAAAGGCTTCCTGTCAAATCCTTGATTCAGTTTACGTCCGTCTCCAAAGCGTGGAAGTCTCTCATCATTAGCTCTAGTTTTATTAAGCGTTATAGTGGCCAACAGGAACATCTTCTTGTTAAGTATCGTGATATGCTCGATTGTTACAGTTATTTATTCAGGAAACGTCTAAAATATGTTACAATTGTTGACGATGATACTTTCCCAACACAGAAAGCTTCCCTGACTCCTCCCCAATTTCTCAACTTGAGTTCTCGTGTAGTTGGCAGCGATCACGGCTTGTTGTGTTTGTTTGATGACTATGATCCAAAGTCCATGGCTGTTCTTTGGAATCCTACGATTAGGAAAGCGGTTGCTGTTATGGTGCCAAGATTCCATACGGCAGATGATGATATATACACAAGTGTTCTAGGTTTTGGAGTTTGTAATGAGACCAATGACCCTAAGATAGTCAAGATTACTTGTATTAAGTCGAGGAAGCGTTTGAAAAATATAAGTTGCATCCCTTGGCAAGTTGAGGTTTTCACATTAAGCACAGGGGCCTGGAGAAGTCCATATAGCAGCATTTTCCCTCGTAAATCAATTAGAGTTTTATCGAAGCAGGCGCTTGTTGATGGGTGTCTTTATTGGCTTGCTCGTGATGTTTCTACAAGTGAATTTACTAATTTGAACCTGATTACATTTGATTTAACAAGTGAAGAGTTTAAAGAAGTACGCCTCCCGGATAGTTTACCACGCGACAGTAAACACTTGTACCTCTCTAAGCGAAGGAACTCTCTTGTTGTGCTTCAATCTGATGGGCACACGCTTTGCAATGTATGGATGATGGAGGATGGTGTTTCTAAATCGTTTACAAAGCTATTCACTATTTGCCCACCAAATGTACGAGAACTTCGTGTATTGGAATTTAGGAAGAGTGGTGAACCTGTAATTGAAGTAGATTGTGGATCGCCTAATGAGTTATTATCACTTGCTGTTTATGAACCTGACTCAAAACACTTAAAAACTATTGGGATTATGAGTTTATCTTATGTGGATGCCTACAAGGAAACACTACTCCTGCTTGATAAGCCTGATCTTTTTATTTATGGAGACACGACTCCAGCTTTTGAAGCATAAACGCAAGGTATAAACCGTTGGAATTGCTGATACTTGGTACTCTGTATTTGGTATGCCCTTTAATCACCCGGGTCTCATGAGCTTACTTTAGTTTCTTCTAGGTTTTATGTCAAATTTCAATTCGACACCACGTCTTTTGTGTATAACTAGAATTTAGGTAATGTTTGGTATGTATGTTTGGAATGCAGGATGGAATGATTATGAGTATGGTTTGTGTTATTGTTTCAACTGAATTTTGTTTTAATTCTGAAGTGAAAAGTCATAGGAATAAATTTTCGATGCATGAGATTAAGTTGGTTTTAATTGTGATAATTGTCTTTTGAACACTGTTGCTGTGAATATTATATATTAGTTAAGAGAAAGAGGATACATGACTGAAAATATTACATCAAGATAGCGGGAAGGCGGGCAACAAGCTGTGCCGCCACCCCTTTCTGAATGGCAAACCCTAATCTACTAAAAACGTAACCTTGCCCACCCGGAGCCGAGACACTACTGTGAATATCATTTAACAATGTTTTGAACTGCAATCTGGGTATTCTATGACTGCTTTAAAAGCCACATAGACAGCGAGGCAAGTTTTAATTTGCAGCGAAAAACTTGCAGATTGCTCAACATTCAGATGTTAGTGAGTTATCTTTAACTTTTTAACAAAATTGGAACTTTGTTGTTTTGATTTCTTGATGAGTGGGTATAAATTGGTCAATGGTGGGTACATGGTGATTAGAGGTACCGATATCAGATATGTTTGTTCTTGGCTGATAGCACCTTGGTTTGCCTTTTTATGATTTGGGTGGTTAATCTTGTTGTAATGTGTAATTGTGTAATTGATATTAAACTAATAATGTAGTGTTTAGTTATGTGACAATTTGGTCTTTACTCTTTAGGCTGAAGCAAAAACTGTTGTACAACTTATATAGTTTAGATATGTGTTCACAGTGTATATATGTATATAAAAAATGACAGTTGGGTCAATAGGATGAAGCAAAAGCTGTTGGACAACTTATTCAGTTATGTGTCAATTGGGTTCAAAGGATGTAAGAAATTATATAGAAAATGACCACCCACTATACTTAGTAAACTAATTATTTAGTCCAGATATGTGTTTACGGGTTGCTCTGGATTCGGTACAAGCATTAGACTGCTGCAGTAGCAAAGGGCAGTCTCTGTACCACAACTGGACAGATGGCATAAACAACAGTAACATCCATCTAACAATGCATCCCAAACTCAAGTGGCACATGCTTCAGGATCAAAATTGTGAGGTATAATATGAAATTACGTTGGCGGAGTTTATTACTCGAAGGGATGGTGCATTCTACATCTTGTTACGCAACATTGCATTCACTTTTTTTGGTTAACTCAAAAGTTGCACTTTTAATTGACACGTCTGATTTTGTTTATAATTAAGAGAGTCGATTTTGCTATACTATAAAGGTTAAAATACCCCTCCATTGGTATTTGGTATTTGGTAGTGAGTAGCTAAGATTCAAATGGATGATGCTGCATGCTATTTTTGTATGGAAGTTGAATCGCAGAAACAACCTACCACCTATGAAACGTTTGGTTAATTCTGTCAATAGTATGAGATCATTAAAGTAATTACTTAGTGCTATGTAGTCAAAGGTGATAGCCTGGTACGCCTACTTGCTCAGGCGAGGCTGTTGCGCCTAAGATAGACGCAAGGCAATGCTCTTCAAAAAGCACACTGGAGGTATGTGCCGGCCTATGTTCAGGACTTCAGGCGCAGGGTGAGCGAAGCGGTCTTCTGGTTCAAACCCAGTAATTTTTGTTTATTTTTTTCCCAGATCTTTGTTTACAGCAGCTGTTGAAAAGCATTAACAGAGACAGTTAAAAGCTATGTATGATGCTACTGTTGACAGGGAGTGCATGTTACCTTTCAACGATTTTCATTCTTCAGCTGGTGTTTTCTCAGATCCTCCTGTAGTGCTTGATGAAGCTAGTGACCATAAAATGCTTTAGTTCCAAAAGACATTGCAATGTTAGCCCTGAGATTCTTTCCCCTCAATCCAGCCCTATTTCCACATAAGCCACCCTATTCATTTGATGGTAATCAGGTGCTTTTCACTGATTCTGAGGATGGGTAAGTTACAAGCTTGTAGGTTGTCAAATGATTGCTTGGTATTCGGCTCGGTTGTAAACGAGCCACTCCGCTCGGTTCGGTTTGTAAACAAGCTAAGCACAAGCAAAGGTTCTCTCGGCTTGGCTCGGCTCGTAACACTAGGTTTCGCGGGCAAAAAATTATTTTTTGTTCAGTAGTAGCCGATACATACAACACATCTGCAAAATTAAAAACAAATGTGATATTTTATCCTTTAACGAGTCTAAGATTTAATGAAGTGAGTTTTTTTTACTTTCTTATAGATTAATTTAGTGCATATATGAACCTGTCTATTAAATAACTGTACTAAAATGATAAAGTGGTTTAAAAATAAAGAAAATAAAAAAAATCAATTAATTAGAAAGCCTTAAAGAAAAAAAAATATGCTACTTTACAATAATTTAAACATCAGTTCTTTATTTTTATAAGACCGTTAAAGTATATTTTGTTGTTTGTAAGCTATTTTGATAACAAACTCATTATTAAGCCTTTGGGTATTTACATAAACCGTCCTCAACTCCACGTAGGTGACGCATTACCCATTTTTTCATTTCACTTCACCTCTTCCCAAAAAAATGGGTTGATCTTAGTAACAGCACCTAACAAAATAGTGGTTTGTTTGTTATAAAAAGAAAAAAAAATTAATTCAAACTTTTAGCATTCGGTTAACGTGTTAACAAACAACCTCTTTAACAACCCGTAACATAAGGAGGGAGTGGTGTGCAACACAAGTTAACATGTTATGTCACCTTTAACGTCCCAAATTTTAGGCCTTGGGTTATTTATATTTTAACCATTTTCAACTCCACTTAGATGCTACATCATCCACTTTTTTTTCATTTCACTCCATCTCACCCCAAGAAAATAGTTTAATCCCATTAACTTCACCTAAGGCTTTATGATATACTTTAACTCCCGTCAACTCCACCTAAATGTCACATCACCCATTTTTCCCTATTTTACTCCACCCAGTCCAAGTAAATGATTTAATCTCGTCAACATCAACTAACCATATTCTTTTAGTAGTTTTTGGTTTATAAAAAGAATCAATTTAATTTAGACTTTTAACACCCCGTTAACATTTTAACACATAACCTCTTCAACGCCCCTTAACACGAGGAGAGAGTGATGTGCTATGAAAGTTAACATGCCATGTCACCGTTAACGTCCCTTGTGTTAGAGTAAACCTCATGGCCTAACCATATATTTTTAGTGGTTTTTGGTTTAGAAAAGGAAAACAATTAATTCAGACTCTTAACATTCGGTTAACATGTTAACAAATAACTCATTTAACGCCCATTAACAAATATATGCTTAACACCCTAGATGTTAGAGTACACCCCATGGTCTTAAGGTAGCCCAAAGCCTCACCTCAGCCGGGTAGCACCCTCACATCGCCCCGTCTCTGCCAACAAAGGGCGTTATTAGTGCCCTCTCCAAACCCTTAATTGGCGTTAATGCTAGAATGTGTGGAGACCACCTTGTCATAAGCCAATAATATATTTTTTTAAACCTTATCCAAACCACCCCGCCATAATCAAAGAAAGAACGTCATTCTTACCCTTTGTCTACATGGCGTAGACGTAAAGCATGTTTACTTTACTCCACACCACCTCACCTTAGTATTGGATACAACACAAAATTGCACCAGAGAAAAAGTGATATTCAACTTGATATGTTTGATTAAATCATACCTAATAAAATTAGAAAAAATAACAACAAACCTATGAATATTAAAAACTTATTTATTATCCTAAATATATTGTTAGTAAACAAATAAATTAAGTTATAAACTGTTACCAAAAACTCAAAAGAAGTGTTACACAACTTTAAATAAAAAAAGTAATCATTAATAGCAATTGTTTAAGGATAAATCATGGCCATAACGACTTTAACGCCAATTAGCTTTAATAAATCCACATATCACGCCGATAAAATGCCACTCCATTGTAGGCCAACATACTCCAACACCATAAAACACGCATTAAAAACAACCTTTTAAGCAAAAGTGGAATCCTAAATCCATTCTATCTCTCTATATATATTATCATTAAAAACAAAACACTTTGTTATTTGACAACACTACAACTCCAAAATGTCACTGTCTTGTACTTTGTTGTTGTTGTTTTGGTTGCACATTGGTTTGTTGTTATGTGGGGTATGTTTTGCAGGTGATCCAACTGCAAATTATGAACTTGAGTTTAGTTACATTACTGCTTCTCCACTTGGTGTTCCCCAACAGGTTGATTTTTTTTTTAATTTTTTTTTTGTAATTGGGCTTTTGTTTTTTATGATGTTTTTTGCTTTATGGTAAACATATATATATATTACGTTGTGTTTCCGAGTTAACTTAACGAGGGAAAAGAAAGAAAATGAAAGGAAAGAAAAATTTGATTGTGTTAGAAAAACAAAACATGTTGTGTTCCCGAGTTTCATTCAAGAAAGGAAAAGAAAAGAAATGGAAGGAAAACTGGGCCAAATTCTTTAGTTTAATTTTCCTTCCGATTTGGAAGGAAACAGAAGGAAATGATATGTATTATTTCTTTTCTTTTCCTCTCATTTTCTTCGATTATTTTTCTTTCTTTTCCCTCCTTAAGTAAACTCGGGAACGGATTATAATGAAATGTTTTCTTTGGTGTTTTGTGTTTGTTGTGATATGTTAAATGCAATAAGATATCCTAAATAAGTAAGAGGATAGTGTGAAGTTAGGGGTGTTTAAAAAAAAGGTCGGTTTGTAAATGAGTCGAGTCTGAGCCAAGGTAGCATACTAAAATCCACTCGTTAGGGTCGTGTAGTTGGCTAATTGAAATTTAAACCCCAATTTGAATATGTATAAATTAAAACCGAAAGGTATAACACACATTTTAATATGTATAAATTTAAATTCTACATTATGTGTATGTTAATGTATTCTATCAGGTAGTTGTTACTAGTACCTTACTAGGCCCACTATGTTGTGAGTTAATAAAAAAATATTCCTTTGCTGTTAAAAATGATGTGTATGAATAATAATATTAGGTGAAAAATTGTAAAGTTGTTTTTTTTTTTTTTAAATAAACGAGCAGGCTTGAATTTCTAAAGAGCTGAGCTCGAGCTCAACATTTTGGCTCGTTTATAGTCCCATGTGAATGTTAAGTTAAACAAGCCGGCTCGTTTACAGTCCTATGTGAAGTGTTGATAAATAATTTTTTTTGCTATATTCTTTTTCCATAATTGAACTGCATTTCTTTGTTAATTCTGATCACAGGTCATAGCAGTGAATGGAAAATTTCCAGGTCCAACACTTAACGTTACCACCAATTACCATGTTATCGTAAATGTCAAGAACAGACTAGACGAAAGCCTCCTCATTACATGGTATAGTTAAAGTGGTTTAAATTCAGTATGCAGATATAATGCATTACCTTGTGTGTTTTGAATATATGAACTTATATTGTTGAATAGGCCTGGAATAGAAATGCGTCGATCTTCTTGGCAAGACGGGGTGCTTGGTACCAACTGTCCCATTCCTTCAAAATGGAACTGGACATATCATTTTCAAGTTAAGGATCAGATAGGTAGCTACCATTATGTTCCTAGTACTAATTTTCAAAGAGCAGCAGGCGGTTTTGGTGGTTTTGTTATCACAAATCGTAAGGTTATAAAGCTCCCTTTTGATATGCCTGATGGGGACATGGTTTATAACCATTGGTGATTGGTATACTCGAAATCACTCGGTTAGTATTTGATATTATTTCTGATACGTATTATAGAAAACTGGAAACATATGTTTATATCATAGTTGTTAAAAGCCATCGCCTCTTGCGCCTAGGCCCATTTTTTAGGCGAGGCGACGTGTTTGCGCTTTGAATCGAGGAAATTTGCGCTTTAATTTCCAGGTGATGGTTTAGGCGCAGATTTCAGCTAGATTCCCAAATTCTGGAGAGTTTCCAGCCAAATTCGTTAAGTTATGGCTAGATTCCGGCTAGATTTCTACTTTTATCTAAGTAAAACTACTTTTAGACACTAATACATCAATATTTTAAAACTTTTGACACTAACTAGATGAAAAATAGTAGTAATTTAATATATTTTTACTTTATTTTCTTTGTTCGCTTTTTTATCTCAGGCCCACGCATTTTTTGCGTCTCGCGCCTAGGCCCCAGGCGAGGCCTATGTGCCTTGAGTGCGCCTAGCGCCTTTGATAACTATGGTTTATATACAATATCTAATGTATGTTTTTTTTCCCTTTTTTTTGCATATGAAGGCACTAAGAGCTTCTCTTGATAACGGAGAGGAGCTTGGTATGCCGGATGGGGTTCTGATCAACGGCAGGGACCTTTTAAGTATAGTTCCATTGTTCCAAACGGCATTAACCATACAACGCTTAACGTTGATCCAGGTAGATGTTATTGGTATTAGTTTATAGTATAAAACATGACATATGAAGCTTCATGGTTTTATTCTTACTATATATTGGCATAATATGTGGGTTGAGTAATGGGTCAAATACTCAAACAGAGTTTGGGTTGAAACAAATCATTGTAAGCATAAGTATAACGGGTCGGGTCAGCTTTGTTAAGCCTGCAAAAATTGTAACTATTACATTTTTTATTATGAATTATGATGTTGTGTTAATAAATTGATCTTGAAGTTTAGTTGTAAATGTAACAATATTTCCGTATACTACAGGTAAAACATACAGAATTCGTGTGATCAACGTTGGCGTCTCAACTTGTTTAAATTTTCGGATTCAGAACCATAGTTTGCTTCTAGCAGAAGCTGAGGGACATTATACATCCCAACAAAACTATAGTAGCTTCGATATCCATGTGGGACAGTCTTACTCGTTTCTAGTTACTATGGATCAAATCGCAAGTAGCGATTTTTACATTGTGGCAAGCCCCAGATTTGTAGATCAATCAGAGTGGCAGCGAGTCACAGGCGTTGCTATTTTGCACTACTCAAATTCCAAAGGACACGCCTCGGGTCCTCTACCTGACCCTCCAAACGACGTATATGATCATTCATTTGCATTGAATCAAGCCATGTCCATCAGGTATATTTCTAAAATGACACTTTGTGATTAGAATCGTTAACGATCAAAGTGTACGTTTATCAGGATGAACAACAGCGCCAGTGGAGCCCGACCCAACCCACAAGGCTCATTTCACTACGGTTCCATTAATATAACAGACACATATGTGTTAAGAAGCGTTCCACCAGTAATGATTAGTGGAACACGCCGTGCTTCTTTCAATGGAATTTCATTCGCTAATCCTAAAATCACACCAGTGAGGCTTGCTGACCGTCATAATGTGAAGGGTGCTTACAAACTCAATTCCCAAAAACGCCACTAAATGAACCGCCACGTATAGCCAGATCCATCATTAACGAGACATATAAAGCATTTGTGGAAATCATATTGCAGAATAACGATACAGTAGTCCAAAGCTTTCATATGGATGGTTATTCGTTTTTTGTTGTTGGGTATGCATTTTTCCATTAATCCAACTTCTTTTGCATCTTTTTTTGAAGACTTTGAGAAAATGTTGATGCCAATTCTATTTACTTATCTTTAGGATGGCATATGGGAATTGGACAGAAGACAGCCGAGGTTCATATAACCGATGGGATGCTATTTCACGCTCTACTACACAGGTTTATTATCCTATATACAACCGACAAATGTTTTATTTAAATGTTGCGAAAATTAGTGAGTAATATATATATGTAACAGGTTTTTCCTGGAGGATGGACTGCAATTCTTGTTTATCTCGACAATGTTGGCGCTTGGAACCTTAGGACAGTGAATCTTGATAGATGGTATCTTGGGCAAGAAACATATATAAGAATAATCAACCCTGAAGATCATGAGCAGAAAACCGAATTGCCGGTGCCTGATAATGCTTTGTTCTGTGGTGTTCTGGGACACTTGCAAAGGTAAGACATGTTACATATTTCATATATAATATGTGTGTGTGGGTTTTTTGTGTGTTGTGAATATCATATATTAAACAGTATGATCATTAATCGGTATGCATGCATTATGATCAGGCCACAAAGAACATTGTCTTCAGCTGGATCAACCATTCAAGAACAGTCAATGTCAAATTATTTGATGATGGTGGCATTTGCAGCTGCTGTTGTTTATATGATGATGATCTAAGAGTTTGCTGGTCAAAGTTAGTTGTTCAAAAAGAGAATTTCTGGTCATTATTAGAATTTCAGTGGTTTGAAGAGGCCAGTGATACTTTTGTAGGCAGGATTTATGTGGTTTTTTTTTTTTTTTTTTTGTGTTTTCGGAAAGTGAAACACAAATTTTAACTTGTTTATATGAAAGAAATCGATTTGGATTTAGCCTTTATTGATAACATTATTAAGTGAATAGGAAAAGAATAAACAGTTGGCTAAAAGTTTAGAAGTCTCAAGTCACCAATAAGCCTTCTCAAAATCATTCTATGCACAAAATGTGCTATAAATATGTATTGGTGAATAATGACTACTAACAAGTCACTAGAGTCAACTAAAATGGTTACAAGGATATACATGGAAAGAGATGGCGATCCTTTCATTCATATAGATGATTTAGTCAATTTGAAATTATTTTTTGTTAAATATAAACACAAACTGAAGATGTTCACAATGCATTTGGAGCTCGACTTGGAGGAGGATCGCGTGATCTGGTTGTTCCTCAGTTATGTTTAGCTGTTAAAAAAAACACAAACACAGGATTCGTTTAAATCCTTCAATTTAAATGATTAAGATTAATAGAGCATTTGAGATCATAAAAACGCTTGAAAATCGTTTTAGCCAATCCAATATGCATATGCTTGGTGTTAGGAACCTTTTTATGTACTGTCCTTATCACATTTTAGCATCATTTTCACTTAAAACATACTTTCACTTACCCTCATTAATAGGGACATAACCATCATACCTCATACACCTATTTTTTATTATTTAAACTAAAATAAATAAATCCCCATGCCCGCTGCCTCAAGCCACCTCTACACTCGGACCCGCAATACTCTACCACATTGATGGCGAGGGTGTAGACGCACCCAGCCGCATTGCTCCCCAGGTCCTAACACCCTTACATGGACACGGTTGAATAATACGTGGAGTCGGAGATGCTACTCAAAAAAATAAAATGGGTTAGTATTATTTGTAGTGGGCTTCATATCCAATTGTTACGTATACTTGGGCTGAAAGCCTGAAACCACTAAATATTGTGTGCTGATGTTGGGCTTTAGGATAAAAGTGGAGATGACGGCAATTTAAAAAAAAACCCTTATTCGATGGCTGAAAACGAGAACGAAGAGTGCAATTTAGTCAACTTGAAGTGTAACATCCGGCCCCTCTCAACATCAATATTGTTCGTTTTGCCCCTGATGGGCTGCAAAAGCTAGATCAATGGAAACAAATAAAAAATGTAAAACAAAACTTACATGTCTAGATAAATCAATCTACTTTGAATACTTGGATTTGTTTCTTCGTTATGATTCATGAACTTATGTTAGATCCGATTAGTAAAGGGTTTGTTTGGATGATCTCTTGCTCTTAAACCCGGATCTAATCCGAAACATATTAGATTGTTAATGAGCCTAAGAGGGTGTTTGGGATTGAGTTTCAAAACAACTTATTGACTTATTAGCTTTTTCAAAAAGCCAATAAGGCAAGAAGCTGTTTGTGTAACCCAAAAATACTTTCTGTTTTGACTTTTGGCTTTTAGCTTTAAGGGTGGAAAAAACTGTTTTTGAAAAGTTAGAAATCCTGGCTTTTGGCTTTTGGAAAAAAAATTACAAATCTACAACAAATACAACGAATATTCACAATAAGTTAAGCGAAAACACTTAAAAAAATAACAATCTATTGACTTTTTGACGTTTCCCATCCCAAAAGCTAATCCAAACACTTTTTTTAAACTCCTTTTTAAAAAATCATAAGCCAATAAGCACTTTTGACCAAAAGCACTTTTGCATTCCCAAACTCAATCCCAAACACCCTCTTAATAAGCATTGCCATGTGTTAATTAGTGAGATGATTAGGTTAGACAAAACCATATAAGATCGTTAAAAATCCACTCCCATATCAAAGACCAATGTTTGTGTTTACTAGTGTCACTATCCGTCATTGCATAATCTCAATTTCGTGAAATAGGGTATCCGCCGCTGATTAAACACGACTATAATCTATTTTTCTATTTTCATTTATCTTATTTTTTAAAAGTATATCGATGATCGTAATTCGTCATTGATGATACTCAAGTGTACTATCCGTCATTGCATAATCTCAATTTCGTGAAATAGGGTATCCGCCGCTGATTAAACACGACTATAATCTATTTTTCTATTTTCATTTATCTTATTTTTTAAGAGTATATCGATGATCGTAATTCGTCATTGATGATACTCAAGTGTGTGTATATATATATATATATATCTATAACTTATAATAAAAGAATTGAACTTTGATGATGTGACATTCAATGGAGGCCTCAACCCCTTTTTTAATGTGCCACGTGGCATCATGTAAGATTTTTTAATTTTTTTAATACATCTATATATATTATAATAATTATTTTATGAAAAGATAAGAATTTAAAAACAAAATTAATTTTTCTTTCTAATGTTTCCTCTCATAACTTTTAAACGTTAATATCTTTTATATACGAGATTTTTTTAAAGAAAAAAATTACACCAACTTAACGACCGTTTTATTATCTTTCCAACGAGTACCATAGTGTTATATAAAAACGGAGAAAAAAAAACAACTATTTTTGTGGGGTTTTGTTTTCAAATATATTTTACTCTATTAATAAATCACAAACGATAAACATAACTTCGAAGGCAGAGATTGTTTTTTTATTTATATTTGAATATGATAACTTATGTCATAAATTTGTTTAAAATAAATAATATTATTATCATTATTATTATTATTATTATTATTATTATTATTATTATTATTCATTAATCATGTATTGGCAAATCATTAATTATGTTGTCATATTAGATATTTTATTATGTTATGGAGTATTAGATATTTCAACTCCGGGACACTCGCGGGATAAAAGCTAGTATATATGTATATATATATATATATATTCATATAAACTACACTATGGTACGTTCATGACAAAAAAAAAAAAAAAAAAAAAAAACATATGTAATCACTGGAGACAAGGTGAATAATAGATGTTGGGCATGTGGAAAGTTGATTGCTTTAAAATGATTTCCTCAAAGAGTCAAAAATTTTTATTTCTTAACCAGCAAATAACACATGTTATATATCCATACATTCTTTCAAAGATGCAATATGTGTACCTATGTTTTGGACCACTTTTCTGCCAACAAAACATAAGCTGGTCGTCGTTTATGCTTTTGATCTTCAAGTCTGCTGCATGCTTTGATTTCTTGATCTCAAACTTTATCGATCTGTAAGGAGCAGTTGATCTCTCCATATATGTACATTTCTTTCACCATTTCTTGTTAACCACACTCTCTCTTTCTTTAGTAAGAATTACTGTAGGCATGACAACTATACATAAATAAGTTTTATTATCATTATTATATACAGGTAATAATATTTAGTCCGTAATTATATATGTACGTAGTAATCTATATTATATCATGTAAATATTTTTAAATTTATATATAAGAAATAGATTTGTTAGTCCATGAGCTAATAAATGGTTGGTTTATGAATCTTCAGCTCGTTTAATAATTAAAGGAGTTGAGTCTAAATTTGGTCTAGATCGTCTAAGCTCTACTCGATTCAAACCTCAATTAGCCGTTCTCGAGTAGCTTATGAGGTACTTAGCTAGGTCAATTAGGATGAATTTCTGGTGATTTAACTAGTAGACAACCTAAGATTCGAACTTGACATATTTAAGTCAAGTTATTAATTCTTTGCTAAAGCAAAAACTGTTGAGACTTGCCTAGCTTCCCTTGTTATGTTGAAGTAAAAGAGTCCAGAAGAACTTTTGTTGTCCAAAGGAGACATCAGGAAAAAAAGAAAGGATATAATTTCCACCTGCCTTCAAAGGAAAGTTCCATAGATTAATTATGCCTCTCTCTCTCTCTCTCTCACACACACACACACACACTCCCCTATCTGTCTGTGTGTTTGTGAGGCAAACTTCATCTTCAAGCATACTGTGCTTTAATATATGTTAATCATGAACTAAAAGGATATGGTATTAATTAGCAAATCTAGATATATATTAATAATTCAAACACGCTGACCGATCAATAACAAATCAAACCGATAATATGATTAATGACACTCATAATTTTCACTTTCTTTATGAAGGACAATTGACTCTAGCATAGAAGCAACTTCTTTTGCGCGAATGAACAATTGTGTGATTTTATGCCAATTAAAATATCGTAAATTGTTCTGCAACATCATAAATGAAAGTTATAGGCTGGGGTCATTTCTTGTTATAGTGTTCAATGGGTGAAAGTTTGAATTATTAAAATCCAATACCCCCGTATTAAAGGAACCAGGATCCCTAGGGACACAGGCAGAATATTGAAGTGCATGCAACTACAAAGTCAAAAGTTTGGATTATTAAAATCCAATAGCCCTATAAATAACCCTTAATTAAAGTCAAAAGTTCTTTAATCAAATAAACAGTGTAATGAAAATAAAGTGCATGCAACTACAAATATTACAGGCATAATATTGAAGCCCATAAGTATTACACGTACAATGGTGTGATCCAAGTAATCATTAAATACAACAGCACTCCCATGCCTATATATTTGATGGTTTTAGGAAATAACACCATCAAAGTAATTTAATTGACCAATGGTTCTAATTAAGAATTAAATACACTATGCAAAACTAGATACAAGATTTAACAAGGTTACTTATACATAATGTGACCATTTAGGATAATACTTTCAAGGGAGGAGATTCTTCCATCACTTCTATAGATCCATCTGGCAATTGTAGATAGAATTCGATACGTCTTCTGGTACAACAATTTGTTCCTCTGCATGCGAGTAATATTGATCGCGATTTCCATTAATTGAAACATCTCCTTGGTTAAGTAATTGCGATGCAACAAACTTGTCAAAAACGCTCCAATCTGCCATTTGATCATTATAATTTTGGTCTTGTGTGAGCATAGAAGGTTCCAAATTAATGGTCCCTTGGTTTATGTCGATAGAGTAATTGGACATGGAAGAATTGAAAGTTGAATGGAGTTTTGGAGTCTCTAGAAGAGGGAGTTGGAGGCAGTGACCAGTGGTAATTGGGTAATTTTGCTGGTGATCTAGTTCTATCTTGCAAGAACCATAATAAGGGTGTTGGTAGTTAGCATTGTTACCTATGTTGGATACAATATGATTCTGCGTGGGTGAGTTGATTTCGGAAACAGTTGAGACTTGATGATCATCATACCACATTGATTCATGCTCACTTGCCCTCTTCGTGATTACGGGTAGTCTTTTCCTAAATACCCTACATACTACCCACCCTTCTTCTGTATTCAAATATAGGAAAGCTGCATTAAGATCAGGATATGACCTAACTACTTTTTAAGTGAGATTTACTTGCTAGGTATATTTTTTGTTTTGTTTTTATCACTTACATAATGTAAAAATAAAAACAAGAGTAACTACCATATGATTATAATTGGATATTGACAATGCTTCTTGTAACCAACCACCTCATACCTGTGTTGTGGTTGCATTTTCATCTGTTTCAAGTCGATACTCATGCATAATCCAATCCGATTTAAGTCCATTAGGCGCGCGACCTTTATAAAAGACCAACGTCTTTCTCATCCCAACCAAATCCTGCTTAGAGTAAACAGCTTTATCCCTTCCAGTTGCCTTCCAAAATCCAGCTATAGTAGCTCTATTTGTGCGAGAACCTGTTGGATACTTCTTATCTTTATGGCTAAAGAAATACCAATCGTTTTGCTCTTCAATGCCTAGACTGCATAGCCCTATTTAATTTCACAAAATAGCATCGTCTTTTGACTAAAAACCATTTTATAACAATAATCCCTAAATTTTCTAGGATACATGCACCTCAACTTACATGCAGTATTTGAACTCCCAACCTTTTGGTTGTGAAGTACATCACTTAAACACTTACATGTTCCTTTTGATAACTAAACTATTTATGATATAGAATTGCATAAGTTTAATTATAGTGTAGTTAGTTACCTTGAAGATCCCATGGCTCAATTTTGTAGAGATCCACATCTTTGATGACATCTAATTCAATTGCTATGGAGTTAATCTTTTTCCTAAGGTAGTACACAAGTTCTTCATCAGTTGGATGGAACCGAAAGCCAGGTGGAACATGCGAGAAAGTATTCATATTTTCTCTTTTCGGTGTAGAATCTGTACCATGATCAAGTCAATTGTCATCTTAATCAGTTTATAACTTTCACTATTAATACACAAAAAGTAAAGTGAACTATATATGTGTTGTGCATGCATGTCTTCTTCGTCCAACTTTAATATACATTTAATCCTTCCTTGTGGTTCAAAGAAAATTAATCACGAATGTGTTTCCAACTTCTCATTCATATTAAGCAAGAAACAAACATAGAAAGATAACAATAAACAAATTTCTAACAATTCCAAATTAAAAAAAAAAAAACTGAACAAGTAAACACAATTATTGCTAATTTATGGTTATCTTCATCTATAATAAAAGGAAAACATATATGATCAATTGTACAACAAGCCAAATTACATAAAAGGAAACATATATGATCAATTGTACAAGTACAACAAATGGAATTACATAAAAGGAAACATATATGATCATTGATAACATGCTTTCTCTATAGACATTCATGGTTAAAATCCAATCTCCAAATTCTATGATAAACTTTTTCCATTCCATATATACACAAATATTTGGTTCAAAACAATCAAAAGCTTATAAACAAAAGTAAAAAAGCTAGAGCTTCATGATGATCATGAAAATCATTTAAAAAGTTAGTGAAAAGATCATTAAAGAAAAAAAAAGCTAGCTTGTAAACAACACATGAAATCCACATGAGCTTCCTTTCAAGAACTATAGAGAGAGAGAGAGAGAGAGAGAGAGAGAGAGAGAAAGAGGTGTGTGTGTGTGTGCTTACAAACAATATCGAAAACTATGTAGGAAACTTGAGTAAATTAAATCTGATCTTTTTGGAAGAGATGATCAGTGTAGCTTCTCCAAGTAATTAGGTTTTCAAATGATATTGGAATTTGGTTGATTAAGGGCACAAAAGTTGTTTGATTTTCTCGGGATTTGAACCGATTCTTGTCTTTCAAAACGGTTCAGTAGGGTTATATAACAGAAGGTGGAAGAAGAAGTGAGTTAAAACGGAGGTATGTGTAGAGAGAGAAGAGACAAAGAAACCCTAATGATGAGAGATGATGACATATGGGCAAGTAAAGTCTAGCTAGAGATGTTTGTTGTAGGCTATCTTTGTCTTTCACTGTCAAGTGGGGCTAAATTGGTGGCCAAGATATTTTTGCACTGAATAGATCGATAATATATATCTGGAAAGACCTTTTGCAAAGTGATCACCAGCAATTGATAGAGACTCTAGTCTAGTCCTGTTTCCACTTGGGGTTAGAGTTTTAGTACATCAAGTTTTATATTATTTACTTTGAAGGGAGTTCGATGTGATATTTATTGATAATTTTAGATGATGAAAATAAACATATTTAGGTTAATGGATAAATTAAGACCATTGTCACCAAGGGCGAAGGTTTTTGAGGCCAGGGGGTGCCCCGGCTCCCGCCGTTTTTTTGACGCAGTGATGGAATTTTGTGATTTTCGTATGTAATTTTAATATGAATTGAGTCCGACCCCCACTGTTTTGATCTTCTGGCCCCTACTAATCGGAAAAAATGAGTCCGCCCTCACCGATTCGATCTCCAAGCTTCGCCACTGATTGTCACCTTGGTAGCGGGTCTCTATCCACAACTGTTGTTGCTATCTCACTAATACGAACATATTGATACTTGAGAATATCAAAACCACATAAAACAAACCATACAATGCACAAGGGATCATTTATTGTATGTTTATGGACTCTTATGACTATTTTTGAACGATTTGCGTGTGCATGATTCTCGAAAGATTTTTATATAGTTATTTTCCGGCCTAAATTCTTGAACCTTTGAAAATACTATGTAGCTAGTCTTGGAATGGATAAATCATTAACGTATAATAACGCCAACATGACTAGATATTAGTAAAACTTAGTGATGAGCTTTTAGATAACTTTCTTTGGGTTGAAGAAAAAGTTTTCGTGCGGATTCTCATAAAGTGGGATTTTGCACATACATTTGAACAATATGACTAACTCAAAGCTTAACATATTGAAATCTTTTTAATTATCGACCTACGATCAACTTTTATCAAGTCATTATAATTAATTATAGACATATACTTGACTTACAATGACGAACAATATATAACAATTGTTTCAAGACAATGTAATATATATAGTTTCATCCATAAATGATAAATCTACACATGCAATAACTACTGTGCTAGACAAAATTTTATTTCGTTAACAGTTAAATCATTGAAATAACGATTCGTAAATGGTCTTCCCATAAAAACGTCCCTCTCCAATAGAGAGTATTGATTGGCTCAAAAAAGGAAACCATTTCCATGCTCAAATTAGGTGTTTTAACATCACGCCTTGGTCCTTCACGGTAGCTCAGTTGGTGAATGGACCAGGGATCTCTCTTGAAGGTCTCAGGTTTCGATTCCCACGAAGGAACATAATGAGAAATGATGGATGATTCATGGCCTATGGTCATGAGTTCGAGTCCTGATCTCGCCAGGTTTTACCGGTTCACTACTGTCGTGCCTTCGGCGGGGATGTGGGTCTGGTTTTCCCTGGAAGCGGGCTGTCGGGCGGGTAGGGGCTTTCGTGCGTCCGGGATGGGCCGGGCTGTGCCCCTGTCTTTGCCACTTGGGGGCGCGTACGAAGTACTCGGCGTTGTTTAGTTGGCCGTTCAAAAAAAAACATCACGCCTTGGACCAAAATGAATATTCGGTAATACTCAATATTAATAGTATAAGCCTATATGTACCTTTTAATGGTATATTATATACTCATATATAAAAATGTCTACTAACAATATTACTTATACAAAAAATTTCAAACCAAAACTTTTAGATTCGAATTAATACAAAATTTTATTTGTTTCGAGTTATTTTAACTATGTCAAATTTCATGGTTACCTGCCAACAACCACCCACTATAACATTCATAACCGATTAAATAAAACCGCCATAACTAATCGGTTATCGTAATGGATATCCATGAACTGGCATCTTGATTATGGTTATAGTTTTGAGCAAACTGATCTATGCACACCCCTGGTTCTAAGAATCATTTACATAAGTAAGGTATTTATTGGATTTCAAATTATAATTGGGTGGTTTGAATGAGAAATTTGTGTTTATGGTAATGGTTCTAAACCATATAGCGGCATCATGAATGAAGATATAGGTTTCTGACTTGTGTAAGATGAAGCCGCTAACCCGTTTGGAGTAGTCTTTGAAGCCGCTAAATGATATGGAGGAGTCCATATGCCGCTGAATGGGATGGAGGAGTCTATCTTGATGCCGCTGATCCGAATGGAGGGACTGACTGATGTCGCTGATCTGTTTGGAGGAGTCAAGTGATGCCGCTAAATGGTTTAGAAGTATCACCTTGAAGCCGCCAATTGATTCAGAATTTTCAACCAGAATTCTGATTTTGATTCAAGGGGACCCGTCGATGATTACCACACATCGAGACAGAGTACGTCAGAGAAGAATACAAAATGAGATGGATGTCAATAATGACGATCGCCCGAGGCGTCATACATGCAGTCGATGTGGAGAGACCGGCCATAACAAGAAAAAGTTGCGGAAACGCAAGGCGTCAACGACATCAGTGAATCACCCCAAAACAGCTTAATGTCAGTCATTACCATCAATGTTGTCTTTTTTATGTTGTTTAGTTTCAAGTATCTTTATCATCAATCACCCTTTGCTATCATGGATGCGTTGGGTGACTAATCAATTTCTGTTCGAGTTTTATTTAGTAATGACAGCGTTATTATTATCTTACTGTTAATGTTAATACTACAACTATTATTAATAAATAATTTAGGATTATTACATTACTTAATAATACTAAATTTATTTAAAACGAATAATCTTTAATGTTTAATAGTGAATAAATGTAATAATCATAAATTTATTTAAAACGAATAATACAAATTTATTTACAACAATTTTTTCATTTGATCCCTTAAAATGGTTTGGCAACTTCATTTGATGCCTTAGAGTGCCCGTAGTGGGGCGTGATAGAGGGGGAAAAAAAGCGCCCATGTACACCATCACAGGGGGCTCCATCAACCAAATTCAGCAAAGGGCTCCATCAATATAACGCCATCACCTTTGTGCCCCCTCCAATCAGATGCCGCCACATCACCCTCTCTCTCTCTATATTATTATTTTATTATTATTTTAATTTAAAAGATATAATAAAATATTAATAGGGGCTTTATAAATAAAGCCCCACCACTACACCCCCTTTTTCACTTTATCTCTCCATGTTGACGCAGCTGCCACGTGGACCAATCAGAAAGGGGGGCTTTATATATAAAGCCCCCCACTACGCATGGTCTTAGAGTGGTTTTGGCGACATCATTTGATGGCTTAGAGTGGTTTGGCGACTTCATTATTTGATCCCTCCCTCTCATTTACTTATGGTCGAACAAGAGAATACATGAAAATAAAAATGCTGGATGCCTCCATTCGGATCCAGCGGCATCAAGGATGACTCCTCCATCCCATTCAGCGGCATCAAGGGTGAATCCTCCATCCCATTCAGCGGCTTCAGTGACTACTCCAAACGGGTTAGCGGCTTCATCTTACACAAGTCAGAAGCCTATATTATGATGATTGATGCCGCTAAATGGTTTAGAACCATTACATAAACACAAATTTCCCATTCAACCACCCAATTATAATTTGAAATTCAATAAACACCCTACTAATGCAAATGATTCACTTTACTTATATTGCTATAAAAAGTTGTAATTCAATTAGACTGAATGGTGTGGGATCGGGGAAGGCATCCGGGGTGGTGAGGTGGCACGCGGGGAGACGGGGAACACCGCCCCCCGGGTTTTTTTTCGGGGCCAGCAGGAAATCTCACCGTGGTCACCGGCTTCTCTGATTGGTCCATTCTTTTTTTTTCTTTTTTTTTTTAAATCAAAGTTTTATATATAAAAAAGGAAGGGGGAATGAGGGAATTGGGGGAAGGCATTT
>JAUTDX010004498.1:0-35084 GCA_030844895.1 Ambrosia x helenae
TTTCCCATATTCTTTAGTGGAAAAAAATTTATTATTTAAGTGAGATTATGATATATATATGAGGAATCAAATGTGTTTTTTATTTTTAAAGTGAACAAATTTTAGAGCTATATTTGCTTTTTCGTTGCGAATGCACTAAAATCATGTCTCAAACTCTAAAAATCCTTTTTTTACCGCACGCACCTAGGCCCAAGGCTCACCCTTCACCCTTTGACTTCCGAGTGTCAAACCCCTCACCAAACGTATTTTTCCAAATAATTTATAAATTATCAAGCAACAAAACTACAAACACCATACGTCCATACCAATAATCATCAAACCTAATCACCAAAACAACAACCAAAGCTAAACCAAGATACCAAATCAAACAATATCCATCCTTCAAAACTCACAATGCTTAATAAACTAAAAACAAAAGAACCCATATAGAAAGAAAAAAAAGGCAACAACTAAAACAAATAATGATTTAATTTAAGAAATAAAAAAGAACAAACTTTGCAGATCATAAAAGATATTATATTGATACTGAGATGAGAATAAGAGTATTATTACCTGATTTTTTGGGGTATATTGGAGAGAAGAGATTGATGGATGTGTTTGTTAATGTACGAGGTTTTAAAGGGGGAGAGGAGAAGACAACGTAGGAGAAAACGAAAGTACAGAGCAAAGATTCGGGATTTATGATTGTTCTTGAAAACGAGATCAAGTTTAGTTATTGTTAAGTTTATATAACTGAAAAGGAGGCTTTTGTTGTTGGATTGGAACTTGGAGAACAAGTAACTTGCACTTTGGCCCCTATAATTTGATTATTTGTGGTCAGCATAAACAGGGAATCATCCGTCTCTATCTCTATAATTACACCAAAAATCACTATCTTTCTCTCCTTTTCTATTTAATAATATTTATTCTATACTTTTATCATTACCTTTTCTCTTCCTTTACTCACAACCACTTTTAAAAATATCAAAAAATTATAGAGGGTGAACAGTATCCCTCCAAATTTACTGATGAACAGTGTCTCCTCTTATATATTTTCTCTCTCCTCTATTCACAACCACTTATACCCACTCTATATAATATAGGCTTCTCTCACACTATTATAGAGCTTCTATTGTGAGTGCTCTTAGACCACTTGTAGTGGTATTCAAAATTAGGCGTGAAAAGGGGGCAATCCACGCCCGAATTTGGTTGTGCAAACCCCCCCCCCCCCCCCCCTCTTGTTTATTGTGTGGTGGAATCATCCAGCGTGAAATATTTCACGCTTGCAAAACAAAACCATTTCACCAATCAAATTTTGACGTATCCGCCCCTCCAACGGCTCTCTTTGCAACGATCTGTTCTCTTTGCAACGGTCGATTTTTTATTTTTTTTATTCATTTTTTTATATAAAAAAACACGAACTCCTAAATCTAACACAATTAACCTTTATAAAATACACATATCACACCACAACATTTTTTTAGATGTTGATTTACAAAGTAATTAAAACCTTGAGGGATTTGGAAATTTCAAAACTAGAAGTGTAACTAGGGATCACCTAAGTTATTTATTGGTTTAGGGGTTATGAGTTGGGTTGGTTATTGAAAAATCCTACTTCCCCTTATGCATGTAAGCTCTTGCATGAGGTGGCCATCTTTTAATAGGGTTGGCAAAATCGTGTATACCCGACCTGTTAAGACACGAACACGAAACATGTATGCCCGAACACGACACGATAGCTTATCGTGTACTTTCTTTGAAACCTGAACACGAACATGTTTATACATGGTTTACACGATAAGACATGATAATACCAGTTTATACAAAGTTAGCACGATAAGACACGATAATACCTGCTTATACTAGGTTAATACGATAATAACGAACATGTTTCCAAATCCGACACGTAAAATGGGTACCATCAAGCATTAAAAAGGTAGAATTTCACCTATAAAAACGCTATTATATACTCCAAATACTCCACCCCCACAAACCTATATTTTAAAAAAAAAAAATCCTTAACATGTCTTAACTGGGTACTAAGCAGGTAAACAAGTATTAACTATTTGGACACGAAACCTGTTAAATCGTGAAGGTTCGTGTCGGGTATTCATGTTCGTGTCTGAAATTGCCAGCCCTCCCTTTTAAGGGTGGCCAAATAATGTGTTGTTGATGTCTTCAAACAATCTGGTTATTGAGGATATAATGTATGGTAACAAGTATTGGAATGTGTTACATGTAGTGTGTTAATAAAGGAATCATTCGTCTTGGATACTTTTGTTTTAGTAAAGTGTTGATTGCATGATTTTTATTCATTGTCTCCATCGTATGGAATTGAAGAAACACCAATATAACAATCTAGATATAAGAGCACAGTAAGTAAAGAGATATTTGTATTGATGATTGCTAGGACGATTACAGGTACTCGAATACAAATTGTTACAATGTTTCGACTATAATCTTTCACAACTATCACAGAAATCTCTAAGTGTCTCTTTACCGACGAGTGAATGAATCTTTCTCCTTGCGGAGAAGGGGGTATTTATAGGCCTTTGAGATGTCCTGTGATTGGCTGGATCGAGAAGGACAGTTGTATTCTACGATTGCAGACCGTTGACATTGTTGGCGCTGGGTAATTATTAGAAACAAGGCTCGATTAGTTGTCCTCGGCTTCCGTCAAATCGAAGGAATAGATTACAACGAAGTATACGCTCCAGTTGCTCGCCTTGAAGCTATCCTGATGTTCTTAGCTTACGCTTTGTACAACGGTTTAAGGTGTATCAAATGGACGTCAAAAGTGCTTTTCTGTATGGTATCGTGAAGGAAGAGGTGTATGTTGCTCAGCCACGGGTTTTTGAGGATCGCTTCATCGTGATAAAGTCTACAAATTGAACAAAGTGTTTGTACGGACTCCATCAAGCTCCGCGTGAATGGTATCAAATGCTTAGCAACTATCTTACATCCAACGGGTTTAAACGTGGACTTGTGGATTGCACCTTATTCACCAAGGAAAAGGGTGGTGACCGTCTTCTGGTACAGGTTTATGTCGATGATATATTTTTGGGTCAACTAATGATGAAATGTGCAGGGCTTTTGAAAAGCTTATGCAAGAAAAGTTCGAGATGAGCTCGATGGGGGAGATGGCAATTCTTCTTAGGTCTACAAGTAGAACAACAAGAGTCGGGGATCTTCATCCACCAGACCAAATACGTTGCTGACATCTTGAGTCGGTTCCAGATGGAAGACTCTACTCCAGTAGGCACCCCAATTCAAACCAATCACGGGATTGGACCCTGACGAGAAAGGACAAGCCGTTGATTCTTTTCTTTATCGGGCGATGATTGGCTCACTTATGTACCTCACTGCATCAAGACCTGACATTATGTTCGCGATCATGTCTACTATCCAGATACCAGTCAAGGCCGAAACAGTCCCACTTGGTTGCTGTGAAGAGGATCTTACGTTATCTAAAGGGTTGTCCGACCAAAGGTCTATGGTACCCTAAAGACGATAAGTTTGACCTCGTCGCCTTTAGTGATGCTAACTATGGCGGATGCAAACAAGATTTAGAATCCACATCGGCTGGATGCCAGTTTTTGGGACCAAGACTAGTCTCATGGCAGTGCAAGAAGCAAGCCTCAGTCGCCTTATCCACCTGCGAGTCGGAATATGTAGCTGCATCTAGCTGCTGCTCCCAGGTTCTTTGGATACAGTAACAAAATGAGAGACTACGGTTTGAAATTTCTTAATACTCCCATTCACTGTGATAATGAGTCCGCTATAGCTCTCGCTAAAGAATCAGTTAAACATTCCAAGGCGAAGCATATCTTGGTTAAGTATCATTTCATACGCGATTGCTATGAAAAGAAACTTATCGATATGGTTAAAATCCACACGGATTACCAAGAGTGCGATTTATTCACCAAAGCTTTTGACGGACTCGTTTTGTGTATCTGTTAATCTTAAACGACATTAAAGAAAAAGCAGGATTATATCCTCATTGGGTAATCGTTTTTGTAAATATTTTTTCTTCAAAAATCAAAAAAAATCCAAAAATATTGTCTTTTTGCAAATTTTTAGATTTTTAGGGGGGGAGAAAATTCAAAAAAAATACAAAAACATCAGAAAATGCAAAAATAAAAAAAATGAGAAAATCCAAAAATAAAAAAAAGTTGAAAAAATTGCAAAAATGAGTTCTTTGGTGAATTAGGGAAGATGATATTAAACCCATCAGTTGGACTGTCTGGACTCTTATCATCTTAAAATATTGGAACTGATAAGTAGCCTCTACAATTGATGTGTTGGTAGGCTCGAAATCATTTCCAAGCTCGGCACGGTGATATAAACCTAAATCAACAGAGCATTGTGTGGATTAACGTCACGATGGCATATGGTCTAAAAGCCTAAATCTCGTTGATAGAATGCCAAAATCCAAGGTTTCTGGTCTTTAGGAGGTTGGTACATCCGGAGGGTGGACGTCTCTCAGAATAAAATGGGGTGGCATAAGTGACGTACGTTAGGTTCGCAGCCTACAACTGAGACACCTCTTTGCCATTCCCAAAGAAAAAGAAAAGAAAAACAAAAAAATAGAATAAAATTCTGATAAGGAGACGTCTGGGAATCCTTAAAGAGCAAAAAGATCATGAATGCCAAAACCCTATTCTCAAAGAGAATCGCTCTAAGGTAGCAAATCAATTACCTAAAGCATCGTACCGTGAAAAATCAAAATACGGTATTTGACTTGAACCCTGGTCTGGATCTCACTGGTCTCTCTGCTGCAGCGTTCTTGCAAACCTGATCACCACTAAGTCCATTCCTTGTAAATACGGATGACAACAGCTTATTCATCCGGTTACGAGGAAGCTTTGTGCATGCCTTGACGCGGGAATATGTCGCGTATGCGGGGAACACCTTTAATCAGTCTTAATATTACCTTAACGTATCTAAAGTGCCTAGCGATAAAACTTGATTTTGAATTTAGGTGGACAACAATACTGACATTGTTGTAAGATACTTATCGGTGATTTAATTTAAAACTGAACATATAAGGGTTCTGGTATAGTCCGTACACTGATATGATTTCCTAACTGATGAAACTCGCAAAAAAATGATAGTGTATAGTTAGTTGATTTCATGTTTTCGTTTATTTGATGTTTAGTTTTATGTGTTTAATCATTCTTGATTGTCGATGATGGAATCCTAATCCATTGTAATCTTACTTCTTAAAAAATAAAACGCCGAAAATCAACTAATTGAAAATTGTGTTTTTGCCGGGTCAAAACCGTACTTTCTCTTAAGTACAGGGGTGAATATGAAATATGTTCAAAGATCTGAGTCATCATCTGAGTCACATGTTAAAACGGGGTGAAAAACGCATGTTTTTGCACCTTAACGGGTCAAAAATGTGAGATTTGGTGCTTGCAGTTTGGTAATTCTGTGAAAATTGATACAATTGGATTGCTAATCGCCTATGCATATAGACGATTACGTTGTAATCGTGTGTATTTTCAAATGGTTGCGTCCTAGTCGTGTACACTTATAAGCGTTTAGCCCAATAACTCATTAGGTAAGCCCAAAGTGTAATCGTGTGGACCCATAAGCGGTTAGTTGTAATCGCTTGTCTCTTTGAACGATTGAGTTCTACTCGCTAATGAATCCAGGCGATTAGGTCTCTCAAACACACGATTACGAAAAGGTATAAAAGGGGCACTTAGAATATTTCATTCTTCATAATTTCAAAACCACTCGCTGTGAAGTCTTTTCCCTCTAACCCGATCATACCAGACCATTGTTGCCCGTGATTTTTGATTCTTGAAACTTGTCCTTCATCATCCAGGTAATCTATACTTAACATTTCAGATCCAAACATCACGTTTTTAATGATCAAATTTGTACGTTTATAGCCGAAACCCTAGGTTATGGGTTATTGATTGTTTGTGTCAAATACTTGATTGTAAATGATGAATGTTGAAAGGGTTTAGTAATCAGGGCATGTAGAATCCTTGGGTACTAAAACATTGACCTTAAACAACTCAGATCAAAAAGCACCAATTCTTGAACCTATGAACCCTAATTTTTAAAACCGTTTAATTAACCCTAAATTTGAACCTGAAAGTGAAATATTATTGAGGGGTTTTGTTAACCGGTTGCCATAGGCTCTAATGTGACAAATTCAGGACCCATTGTGACCCATTACAAAGTTTGACAAAGATTGGTGAAGAAGGTACTGTTCACGCAATTGGGAATTCCTAATCGCATGAACAGTAACACGATTAGGCTGTTTTTTCTTCTAAACGCGTGTATTTTCAAGCATTTAGACCAATTGTGCCTTATTATAGGCGATTACAATGTTGTAATCGCCTATAGCTACCTGTTGACTAATTTTTGTCAAACAATGGTCCGTTTTTGTCCGTTTTGTGCGTCTTTGATCTGTTTGTGATGATTTTGTCGTTTCTTTGTGCTTTAGAATCATGCAATGGGAAACATCTGAACATCACAACTGCTGTGCATTTCTTGGGTCCATTACAAAAGATAAATGCAAAAAGTTCGAAGGCATTATAGAGTTCCTCAAGCGTTCCAAGATTAACTTTGCTATTTCTGAAAGTCATGCAGGGTATAAGAACATCCTACAAGAGTTCTACCTGAATGCGAAGGTTGATTGCAAGTCTACTCCAATGGTTATCACAAGTGTGGTCCAATGGAAGGACGTGATGATTACTGAAGACATTGTTCGGGAGATTCTTAAGTTCAGGGATAATAAGGATGATCCTATTGTGTTCGACTCTATTCTAATCCGAGGCGGCTTTCTAAGAATGAAGTATTTCTGGCGATGTGAGAGAAACAAAAGATGCTGCAAAAGGGGAATCTACCGCTAGAGCTGAAGTATCTTACACACGTGGTGTTGAAATGCATCGGTCCACGAAAGAGGACGTTCGTTGCTATTCGAGACACGCTAGCTTCAGCGATAGTTGCTCTAACCTTGAACAAGCCTTTCAACTTCTCTGGTATGATTACGCATCATCTGAAGGAAGTGATATTACAGAAGTCGACAAAGACTCCATTTATCGTCTATCCTCGCTTTCTACAAATGATAATCGATAACCAAATTCCGCACTTAGCAAAGAATCCAGACGAGATTATCACAATCAACGACATAGACGAGATAGAGTTGAATAGAATGACGTCCTACAAGAACAAGAAAAAGTCTGAGTATCCTCCAAGTAGACGTCTTTACGGGCTTTTGGCGAAAGAGGACTATGAGTCACCACCGGGCAACAGGTGGAGACACGATAACAATGATTCAGAAGACGGCATTATTATTCACAGACAAGTATTCAAAGACGGTGATGACATTGGAAGAAAGACAGATGAATTGGGTGATAATGTTCCGGGCAGTACTGTTGATGCTGCAACTACACACGATGATTTGTTTGAACCGGATACTCTAGATAAAAGTGAACCCTCCAGTGCAGCAAAAGAAAAGAGACCAATAGATGAAGAAGGCCCCGTTAACATAACAGATGAGGATGAAGATGACTCAGATGAAATATGATGACTCCCCTGGTACTTTTGTCAGAAAACAGGAAAAGATAAAGAGAAAGTTGATAGAGGAGAAAGCTCTTGCGGAGGATCCTACTTTTACTGTGGATCCAGATGCTGACATTGCAGAAATTGATGCAGAGCTTAGCACTCCTCCTCCTCCTAGAGACAAAAGACAAAAGATAAAAAGATGGAGGTCGGGGAAAGAAGAAGATGTCTTAGAAACCACAGGTTGAAAAGACTCCAAAGAGATCAAGACGAGCTAATCTCAATCTTCCAGAAACTTTTGGGAGTATTGAAACTCAGTCTTCCCCGGCTATAGCAACAACAACCACAACAGCTACAACAACAGCAGCATCAGTAACAACTTCAGTTCCCACATCATCTAGTGCAGCTATGCCTGCAGGCGTCACCATGTCAATGCCTGCTTCAGTAATCTTCACTGAGCACGTCTCAGTTACTGAAGCAGCGACTAGTACTCAGATTGTTTCAAATCCAATCGGTGACAGGATTAAGAAGCTAAGACATGAAGTTCGACCGTCAGCTTCTAAGTTTACTGATCAGCCCACATCCTCCTCAGCACCTGCATCGAATGAACAACTTCAACGCCAAGTCAGTGAACTAACTGCTATAGTTGCTGCACAAGCGCGTGAGATTGCTGAGTTAAGTACCAAAAATACAACAATTGAAGAAAACGAACGACAATGCTAGAACTGATCAGTGAAACCATCCAGTCAAATAAAGAGCTGCAAGCAACTATCAACACGCTTACACTTTCCAATCAACAGATAGTTGAGTCTAATCGGCAGCTCATGGAATCTCACCAGCAACTGATATAGTCAAATCAAATCACTTTGGCTAGACTTACAGGTGTTGAATCCAAATACAGCCAGCTTCAGCTTGCAAATGTCAACAATGAACGAAGAATCACTAGATACAAAAAGCAAAACATGAGACTGAGGACTAGAGTGAACGAGTTAGCTGGAACTCAACCTAGACTCACTGGTGGTACAAGTTCTGAAGCTGGTGCTTGTGATGATGAAGAAGAAGATGACGATGAAGAAGATGATGACGAGGATGACAGTGAGGATGAATCTGATGATGATGATGATAGTGGTAAAGATGGTGGTGGTGGTGGTGATCCTGGAGCCACAGGTGGTGGCAGATCATCAGCTGGATCTGGGTCGATGCGTACAAAGAAAAGTCACGAAAAACAAGGCAAGGATCCCGAAGCAGGTTCTTCTACTCAGGGGGAGCCTGTCAAAGACCGAATTCAGCAACTGCGGGAATCTATGAGGAAGGCCGTAGTTCCAGTAGAGTTTGTCGAGCCTCTAAACAATTAATTCGCTTATGATGATGATGGCAACTTGCTCGTACCACCCATATCTCTAAAGTATGACTTGGAATAGGGTGAAATACTTCCTGAGATGACATCTGATGATTTGGAAAACGTTTTCGGCTTAGCATGCGGAGAATCTTCCGGTGCAAGTCACAGTCCTCCTCCAGAGATGCATCCAGATAACAACGAGGTTGAATTGGAAGAAGGAACCAGTGTGCCAACTCCTGAATATGTTGTTGATAATTCGGGCACCGGGATACCCAATATTTCTGAGGAGATGTTTTGTGAGGCTGAGGAAAAGCTCAAGTCTGATTCTGCTCCTGTTCCTGATGAAGTAAAAGAAAGACAAGACAAGATCAGGCAGAAATATCCCCAATGGTTCAAACCAGAAGAAAAGAAGAGGAAAGATCCTGAGCGGGCGTCTGTCTTCAAGAAGCGCCTGTCGAAGATGTCAGGAAATGTGATTAGCTGGGCCTACAATCGGTCAAACCAAGATGCTAGGAGTCAAATGGCAGGAAGGTCTACTGTATTTCCAGCCTTTTCAGAAAGTTCTCAGTCTACCTTTCTGGTACATTCGTGACTTGGTTCGACTAGATTATCCTCTGTATAAGGAGAAAGCCACTACTCTTCAAGGTTTCTACACCACTTTGAAAGAGAGAAAGCGAGACAAAATGGGATAGACTTGAACCTCAGTATCCCAAGTCTTACAAAATAGACAAGATTCATCCAATAACCAAAAGTCCAGTTTGGGAACACAAGATCAAGCCACCAAATTGTGTATCGAAGATTCCTATTGTCCCAGTTGAACAAGACTTTCTTCAAAGTTCTACTATTGGCACTATGATGCAGCTACTACTGAAGCAGTGATAGTCTTGAGCAACTCACCAAAACCTTGCAGGAAGATCAGAATTTGGGACCCGATGTGGCTAATCAATTGTTCAGATAAAGATGTGGAGACGTTGTACCTGTATCCCATTCAGCATTTACCAGACGAAGCAACTCAAGCAATGAAGTTTCAAAGAGTGATCCGCTTCTGTTATGCCAACAAGGTTCACGCTGGATGCGACTGGTCAAGACTTACAAGGATCAGGACGATGTGAGATTGAAGTAAAGACTGAAGTTGCTGCTAGTTATATGTTTTGTTTGTTTCTGTTTTCGTGTCTGTAAAGTTGTTTTGTTGTGTTATAAACTTTGTCTTTTGAAGTCTCTGTACGTATACTAGCCTGGTCCAAGGGGGAGTCTGTTAGTACATGATGTCCCTAGGCTAGTATATAGGTTGTTTGGACGCGTTTCGGGGTGTTTGGGGAGGTTTATAAGCGTTTTGGGTGTGCTTGGGCACTGAAGGCGATTAGGACACTATGACAGGCGATTAGGACGTATCCGTGTGTACTGTTGATGCGATTGGGAGGTAATTGCTAGTTGTATCAGGCGATTAGGCCCTAATCGCCTGTTACTGCACGTGGCATAGCCTCGTAATCGCCTGCACTGGTCTGTACGTGTCCGGGAGGTATAAATAGGCCCAATCATAACCCTAATCATTAGTTTTTGCCACACACACTCTCCAAACACCCTCCCCTGGTCTAAGAAGTCTAGTTTGATCATTATAAACACTCGAGCTCTGTTTTAATGATAAATCTTTAATCTTTTGACCCGTTTGTGTGTGTTAATTACTCGCATATTATTGTTTCTTAGTTGTCTTTGTTATTAGAACATATTCAGAGGTTTTCGCACTCTGAATATAACCCTCGTGATTGTCGGTTGACACGTTCGTCGATCCTACATCTTTGTCGGGTCACAGCTGGCATGTATGAGGTTACGTGTGCAGGCTTCTAGAAGGTTTGGTCAGCGCTACGTGCTGACGTGTATAGAGTTGTGGAGCCGTGCGCACGTGCGGGTACATATCTCTTCAAGTCTCCCTAATCTAGTGTTTTGTATGCATAGTATGCGGGACACTGGACTTAGAGAATAAAAAAATTGGTTGTGGGGGTGATTCGTGCTCTTTGTTGGTTCCGTGCGCCATGTGCGCTATGTATATGCGGGCACGTAAATGGCGCCTGACAGTAATTAATTCTTACATCAAGGCGGTCAGGGTTGGCAGTCGATGGGACAGTTGGTGAGCCGAAAATTCGTTTGGCGGTTTCTCTTTATCAGAGCATGGTGGGGCCTAGCTGTCATAGCGTCTGTCGAAAGTTTCTCTTTCTGTGACATGTCGCGTCCTTACCGGTCGGGGTTGTGCAACATGACTGTACGTTCACCGAGGGCAGTTATCATCTATCCTATATAAAACCTGTCCCTTGTTATTATTTCTCACACTTGTTTAAATTTCGAAAATCTTTATCCTCCATTTTCCCATCCAAAAATCCTTTATTTTATCTTTAAATCTCTTCCTTTTCCACAATTTTCCTGAATCTGACAATGGAGAGTTCTTCTAACATTGTTGTACCCAAAGGAAAGAAGAAGAAGGGGTGCAAGAAGGGGGATGGAGGTTCCAAGAAAGGCTCGCCGCTCGCCGAAGAGGTTACGACGTCTTGGACCAAAGATAAGTTTCGCAAATTCTGCAAACTATATGGGATCCCCTCTTCCTATGAGGCTGAGATACCTGCGAAAGGAAAGACTATCTTACAACCACCCACTGGAAAGATAAGGGTGTATGCTGTGTACTTTAGGGATTGTAATTTTAGGTTACCGATAACCAGGTTTTTGTGTTCCTTTCTTTAAGTGGTGGGTATCCATCCGAATCAGGTGCACCCAGGGTTAATGTCCCGGTTACTGTTTTTTGAATTTTGCTGTCATGCCCAAGATATTGAACCAGACATTGATATTTCTATGTCTTTTACACCCTTTGTTTTGTGGAGAGCTGGTTCTCTTATCTCCCGCACCATGGGGTGCCGCTATGCATGAGGTCTGGGGTAAAAAGCTTTCGGGAATAGAAGCCCAAGTTTTTCTGGGTTGCAGAAGGTGTTGTGCCCCTGAAGATGCAACATAGGAGTGTTGAGGAGGAGTTTGAGAAGGTTGAGCTCATTAACTATGAGGATAAAGCGTGGTTTAAAATGTTGACTAGCCACCCAGTTAATGTTAGCTTTGTTCCTGAGAGAGCGCTGGTGATGGCTGGTATGAGCCGACATTACAAGATTGAGGGGCACAACCCTCACTTAACTGAGGATGGCAAAGGTAAGTGTTACTCCGTGCCTCTTATTTTTGTTGTTTTTGTAAGTCTATTGCGCAGGCTTATGCGTTATGTTGTTGTTTGCAGATGTTGGGAGTTTGTACCATGTGCTGTTGGGTGGGGGCAACATGGGGTTCGCTTTTAAGGAGTTGGCGGAGGGAGAGTTGTATGTTTTGGAGAAGTTTGATATAACCTATCATAGTGACCTTAGCACAAGTCCCATTTGGATGTTTAACATTTAGGTCATAGTTAGATACATCTACACAATTAAACATATCCTTATCACTGCTAGTCATGTGCTGATTAGCACCTGAATCAGTGATCCAACTATGACTTATAAGACTTTTAACAAAAAACAGAACAGTTGGAAAAATTTTCAAAAATTTTCTCAAGTTTAGACAGACAAGACATACTAGAAAAACCATGCATATTAACACTCTTACCTCCAACATTGGAGTGAGATGTGTCACTTCCACCTTTGTCACTTATCAAGTTCAAAATCTTAGACACTTTTTCGGTTGAAAAAGGCAAAGCAGAACTATCAGTTGTAGCAGCAGAGGAAGCCCCCTATTTGCTACTAGAAACATTGTTAGCCATATTATTTTTAAAATTTTGATTGACAGGTCTCTTTTTGAAACCTGGAGGGTAACCAACCAGTTCATAACACCTATCTACAGTGTGTCCTAACATGTTACAATGAGTACATTTTAGATTTGGATTAGGACCTCTAATATTTCTCCTTTTATTATCAAAACCTTGATTAGCTTTAGCAACAAAAGCAACATCCTGACCCTTAGAAGTCCCAGCAGATCCTCTGTGGGACTCCTCTCTTGACACAATTGCAAAAGCAACTTTAATACTTGCTAAAGGTTCTCTGGTTAATAAGGTGGTCCTAACTAGTTGGTATACATCATCAAGTCCCATAAGAAATTGCACTAATTTTATTAATGCACTAAAATCATTGAAATCTTTAGATGCCTTGCAAGTACAAGTAGGTAATTGAAAAATAGCATCTAATTGTTTCCACATAGTATTTAACCTATGATAGTATTCTGAAACAGTGCTACCATTTTGTTTCATACTATTAATTTTTTGATACAAATTGAACACAACAAACCCATCAACCTTATCATAGGTTTCTTTCAAATCAGACCAAACTTCACTAGCAAATATAGAAAAAACTTGTCCTAAGTAAAGTTCTTCACTAACATCGTTCAACAACCAAGACAACACAACTGAATTACATCTATCCCATTGTCTAGCTAACATATCATTATCCTCAGATTTAACACAAGAACCATCAATGAAACCATATTTGTTTTTGGCTTCTAATGCAAGTTTTATAGAAATAGACCACACGGAATAGTTGTCAGACCCTTTCAGTTTTATACTAGTAATGGACAAGCTACTGGTATCACTTTGATGCAAGTAAAGTGGATCACTAATATCCAATTTACTTATCAGTGTACCAGTAAGTCCAACAATATCAGTAGGACCGGGTCCTTGAGGTCCTTGGGGACTTTGAGGAACTTCACCAGACATCAGATAAACACACAAACGGAAGCAAAAAACAAATCAAACAGACAGAGATCAAACCACATAACAATACCAAGATCCTAATAGGACGAAGCTGAGTCAGTGTTCAGATAGTGGATTCATCACTCATAGGTGCCCACCCAGATCTTAACTCAGGAGTCCCTTATTAACTATATACTATTATAGAATATTGATAACTCACAGAATTAACATATAAGACAGGCATAAATAGTCCCAAAATAGGTTAAAATTAGGCTTATATTAATAATAATTGATGCTTAATTCGTTCTTCTTTGTATATCTCAGGAAATTGGAGCTCCATGACGGAAACAAAGGATTTCTGGGTAAAAACAAGCAAAAACTGGAGATTCCTGAAGCTGCCAGACTTGCAGCTTGTCCCATATATGTTTGGAAGACAATCCCGGACTTAAACAATGCTAAAATCAATCCCGGAGTGACCTTGCACACCCACGCTCACCTGCACGAAGGCCCTGCACATCAGAAGACAACACAGGAAACTTGGAGGGCAAGAAATTAGAAGCTGGAAGCAGAGCACGACCGTGCCAGACGGGGGTGCACGCCTGTGCCAGACACAAAGGTACAGACAAGCTCTGCCATGCAGCAACAGAACGTACGTGTAACAGTAAGCACGCCCCTGCCAACCTTGTGCACGGCCGTACAGCCCCTGGAGGTCTATAAATAGCAAGCCAACCCTCACCATTTGTTCATCCCTTCTTGTTCTCTCTTGGGGCCGAACTCCAAGCTTCTTCCAAAGATGTTGGGGTCTTGTGGGAGGCCTTCTGGCCATCCAACATCCCTCAATGGTTAGGCCTCGTCCTACCTTAATCGGCTTGGCCAAGAAGAGGATCGTAGAGTAGTTATGCAATAAATATCGAGGGTCGTGAGGATCAAGAGAGCTAAATATCACTTGGAGGTGGATAGCTTGTCTATGAGCAGCAATGTTCTTGTGTTGATCTTGTTTTATGGTTGTATCTTTCTATCATCATGAACCCATTTCAATTTGTAGACTTTTATTTTTATTATTAGTAGTTTATTTTTAGTTATTTGTGTTGTTATCTTCTTCTAATCCTTACTTGTTTATCTTTGTGGCAGGTTTGAATGAAGACTAACTTAATAACTTAACAAACTTTAACTTAATTAAAAAAACTAGAGGTATAATCAGCTTCTGGTAAACCCCGAGCTAGATCCAAGGCAAGGAAACCGATAGTGAGACAGATCCTTCGGGCTTCTGATATCCGAACTCTAAGCATCGGCTTCTGAAGTGGGTCAGATCTGAGTGACACCTTTCTGGTCCATACCAGATGACTGAGTAATCTTCTTAGTAAAGGGAGGATTCCCTAGGGGTGCACCAGTGATCTTTTTGTATCATACGCCTTCAGGATTATGTTCCACCTTTATCAAAGATATTATTCAGTAGGTGAGTGATTTTCTTGACACTGGGAGGATTCCCTACGAGTGCACCAGTGATCTCTTGTATCATACGCCTTTAGGATTATGTTCCACCTTTGTCAAGGACTTCATTCAGCTCGAGAGGTTAAGGGTTGGGTTATTTAACCGTCATCCATTTAAACAACTTTAAATTTAACTGATCAATAAATATTAAACTGCCACTTAAAAGATAAACAAATAACGGATTCTTTATCTAGTTCGCGTTAGTACAACGCCGTTAACCAATGGGGATACGGTCTCCTGAGTCAACTGTAAGAGAGATCCTTTGATCTTAGTATCGTTAACCTTCTTAGGGGATTCGTTGTTGTTCCACTCGGGAATGACCCTAAGACGAGATCCTTTGGTACGAAACGCGAGAGCTAAGGCGAGGTGTACGGTGTTCCAGGTCGGAAGTGGAGCCTCCATTTTAAGAAGAAGATGAGTTCGAAGACTAGACACTTGACCGCGGTTTGAGGAGCCCGCTATACGTGAGGCCCTGGCGGAGACCCCAGGTGGACGCACGTCGGAGAGGTTTAGCATTCTACGCAGTAGTAGCCTCCGCTTCTCTATCAAAGAGTCAACACTTCAATATCCCTCTCATCTTCCTCACAAATTAACTAACTTAAATTATTAATTCTAATAATAAAACTTAACTATTAAATCGAAGGACCCCGAGATATGCATAATATACTACTCTACTATTTTTATCGTTTTATTTTACAAAACCAAAACCTTTTTCAAAAACTATTTTTAAATCAAAGAACCCCTTTGTTTTATTTTTCTTTTATTTTTAAAAACCCGATCAGTAAATTGATGAAAGGTTGAGTAGTGGAAAGTGTGATCCTTGGGGATACGATACTCAATACTTACCCTAGAAACTATACTATGCACGTCAGGTTCTCTGCCTATGTGTTGGTTTTAGTTTCGAAAGTAAATATTGTTTACTTTATAAATTTAAAACCTGGTAAAATCGGTTTAGTAAAAATCAGTTATTTGCCCCGAACCAAAGTTTCTGAATTAAAACATCAAAGTTTTTGGCACCGGGAAAATGATATCTTTTTTATTTACTAAAATCACGCACACCAAATATGTAATAACAAACAGACTGAAGACAAACAAAACACACAAACCAATCAACAAGAACACTGCCGGTCCACCTTAACCCAGCCAAAGACTCCTAGACACAGTAGACAAAGAGGAGAATACTTACAGAGTACTCTAGCAGCAATAGCAACAACCAATACTAATCAACAACAAACTTAACAAGAAAAACTTACTAGTTGCACAGCTTTCCAGATCCAATCTAATAGAGCCAACAATCCGTTGACACCAGATCCAACACTTATCAACAACACAAGAAGATGATAAGTAATACCAGATCTGAGATCTACAATACAAGATCTCAGACTCTAAAACATTAATAACAAATGTCAAGCAGCAGAATAGAACACCAGGATCAATTATATAAAAACACTTTATGATACAAGAGCCTTAAGCTCTGATACCATGTAAAATTTTATGATCCAAACACAAACATACACAATAATATTGAGCCAACACAAACTCACAACAAAGAACAACAGGTTTAGGCGAAAAACGGTGACAAAAATCTTATTAACCCAAACCAAGAAAAACTCCCCCCAAACCCTGAATCTCACCAAATCAGTGAGATCCTAAAGAATATAAGTTCAACTGATTGTTTAGATCAGTTGAACATCAAAGTACAAGATAATAAAAAGTACTTACAGACCATACAACGAAGACAATGATCAAACAGATGATCAAACAAGGATTACACTAGAGAGTAATCCTTTCACAAGACTAGACAAGCTCCTAACAAACTGATCAGATACAAAATGCTCAGGAGACTAACAAGAACCCTAAAATATTACATAGGGAATGTGAGAGACGACATGAGAGAGATAACTGATTAAAGAATAATAATAATCCTTTTATAGACTGTCTCGAACATTCCACCAGCTCTCCTTCGACATATAACATCAGCCGTTGATCTCATCATAATCCAACGGACACAATCAATCTCTGAAACAATATCTCAACAACCACAACAAACCATTCCAAACAGGTTAAAACATTGGGCCACAACTTTGGGCCACACATATATTGGGCTAATAACAACCCTCAATAATAACTCAATAGCTTGACCCAATAATAATAAGTCCAGACAACATATGAACATTTTATATAACAAACATATGAATTAACCTTTATAATTTCAAACAATTCTAAACCATTTACATGTATATTCAGTGACAAAAATGTGCCTCATTAATACTTTTATGCACCAAAATTTTGTTACTCTTTCGTTACATTACTAGGTAACTAGTGCATTATTTCAGATTCTTTAAATTTTTACAATCACAATAAGTTCAACCAGCTTATCATCACTCGTGTAGTACCGAAAAGATGTACTATACATTGGTTCGTTATATACTGAAAAGCGATTCATCCCAAAATGCATTGGTTCATTAGAGATTGCTCACATTGAAACATTAAGTTGTAGTTTCTATTTATACTTTAAGCATAATTAAAACCCAAAAACCAACCAAGGTTTTTTTTATTGTAGATTGAACTAGTGACATTAGATTAAGAATTGTATCCTCATGAACAAGAAAACATGTGAATCATCATGACTATAATTCTATAAATGCAAGCTGATTTCAAAAACCAATCAAGACATAACATTAACCTATATGCATTCATGTACATAAATTAATGTTTTGCCTTCAAATTCATACAAAGGCGTCATACCCCCTTCAGTTGAGTAACACAGATTCTTACACTTGTACATACATTAACCGAAAAGCGACAGGTACTAAACGATCAACAAAAGCATCTCAAGCAAAACCCAAAAAGAAAACCGAATTACAGCAACGAAAAACACTACTTCGAAAACAACTGTCTGCAAAGTTTTCCAGGCTTAACTCGCCTCCCATCAGCAGCCTCACCCAAAACAACCTCATTAACCAAATCTTTAAAGATTAATCTTTCAACCTCTAATGTAATAACCGGTATTTCACCATCATAATCTGTCCAACTTGCATCATGGTTTAATACTTCCTCCCACAAAACACTTTTCAACCCGTCGTCTTCCTCTTCTAAACTCATCTCTTCTTTCTTTTTCATAACTTGTAACTGTTCTATCTCCATACATAAATCCCTTAAAAGCTTTTGTGCATTATACATCCTTTTCACGAGCTTAGAAGACGTTTGAAAAGGCACGGATAAGGCTAACTTGCCTGCAAGAATCTCATTAACAGCGTCGAAAATAAGCTTCCTATGATTTTTTTCCTTTTTGGTTGTCTTTTTGGTTTCATTGAGTTCTTGTTTTGTTAAAGTGTTGAATTTGGTTTGCTCCAATACTAAAAACAACTCGGGGTTAATCGGGTGGCCTGAAGAGTGGAACTGGAAATCTGTGAGGTTTGAACCGAGGTCTCTGAGTAGGAGCCCAGAAGCTAATAGAATATCTGAGATGTACATGTCATCAAGCTTTGTGTTTTCACAAAGAGATGCAATATAATCTGTTTGTGCTTCATCATGACCCGAACTGAGCCTTGTGAGTTTTTGAACCAAATGCTCAATGTCTTGTAGCTTTTTGCGGTTAATTGCAGAGGTAATACCTGAAGATAGTGTGTCAGGAATGGCACCATCTGGTGCTTGCCATTGATCTTTGATCCCTTGATCAGTGTCATCTGTGAATTCGATTCTAGTGTGAGTTTGATCAAGCCATTAACATATGACACACTCACAAAAATTGCACTTGTTTTTATAAGTTTTCATTATTCATATTGAACCGAATTCCAATAAGCTTATTCGAATCGGTTTTTGGGAATTTATTCAAATTCAAATAACCCGAAAACCTATTCGCTGAACCCAGTACTAGCCGTTATATAGCAGTTTAGATGTGACAATTTTGACCCATTTCCATATGAATGGGTCACTGCAGGTTATGTTTTATGTATAAAGAGTTGAGAGTAAAATACATAATTAGATTAAAAAGACTAACGGATAAAAGAAAAGAGGTCAGTGGGTCTAACGGGTCGAAAGAAGGATATTTTCGTTTACCTTTCAGTGTCTTCAGCTTATGTTTCACAGGTGAAGGGGAATCCTCCATAAAAGCACCATCATCAAGAACAGACACTGGACTTGGATATTCTGCCCCAAGTAAAGTTGTTTTCTAGAAAAAAATGATATAAAAAGTAATCAGACATTGAAATTTGATACATGTACTTAATAGGTGCTAGATCTGACCCATTTACTGAATAATGGCTCGATTTGGGTTGTTTCGATCTTGAATAAGACAGTAATTTAAAACCAAAAATTGAAGAAAGTCTTTGCGGGTCATTTTGACTGGTCCTTACAATGACCCAATTTGACCCGTTACCCAGCCCGCTCAACAAGTCCAACTGAAACTACCTCTTGTATTGAGATAGGAGACTGCAAGTTATCAGTTTCTTCAGAAAATCCAGGAATGTTGACCACTTCATGAGACACTCGAGTTTCTCTGTAGCTCAACTTCTTCAATCCGCCCTTTACATCACAGTGCTGCCCATCGTTTTGCCAATTGTTAGAATATTTTGACCTCCTTGCACCAGGTGAACTCGACCCAGAAACCTGTTTGTCCGACTGTTTTGTCAATTTACTAGAATCCACTTGCGGTGTGGGTGGCCTAGACCTCCTATCTAACTCGGCCCGCTTCTGTGGTACTCTTGGCTGATAGATCCTGAGCTCTTTCCTTGTTTAGTCAAACCTGTTGCAGTACTTGTATGCCTTCCCACACTTTTGACTTCAGTAGCATGGCCTGCATTCTTTCTACATGTACTTTTAGGATTATTATTTCTAAAACTCCTATCATCAGTAGGCATACTAAATCTTTCAACAAGCTTTGCAGGCTTAATGATGACAATAGGTTGTTGTTTCACCATACTTTGCGTTCCTTCTTTCCGGTTTTCCATTGATCGCATTGCCTCTAATATCTGTTTAAGATCTCTAAGATCCTTTTCAGATTCTGTGAACTCAAGATCCTTCAGTCTTTCATCAACTTCACTGTAAACAGACGAGAACGGGCTATGTATTGTACTTGGTGATCTCACAGCACGAGAAACGGGCCTATGAGGACTTCCAGCACCGTCCCATTGCTTCCACGGTGCAGGCTCGACTGAACAACATGAAATTGACTTCATGTCAGTATTCCTCCAGAGCGGTGATGTCGGTTCCCTTGGTGAAATTCTTGGAGAAGTATGCATTTTTATTGGCCCGAATGTATTCAGGTCGTCAACTCCAGATGTCCTAACCGGGCCCAACTCAGATTGCTTCGGGTTGGTTGATGAAGAATCAGGGAAAACTTCCAAGCCCATCAACTTGGCTACAACGCTAGGTGACCGTGACTGAATTGGGCCTCGGTTAGTAGAGATGACATAATTACTTTTCAGGTTCCTTAAACGGTTTGAAGTCACTGCTTTTGAATTGCCTCGCGGCTGAAAAGCTAAACGGCTTGTATCCTGTCCATCATAAGAAAATCTTGGACAGTCCTTCGGTAATGATAACAACGACCCGTCTCTAAGTTGGTAGGATTTAGATCTTGAAAGTTCTCTAGATTCATTGTAATGCCAACTGGCCTCTTGAAATCTAGCAAGAGTGTCAAGTGACTCTCTATAGTCCACCACGCGTTTGGTTGCATCATCTTTGACAGTAGGATTATGTCTGTACATTGAATCTTTGACCACATCTCGAAGATCAACGCTCTGGCGAGAATGGCGTGTTAAAGTGTCCCTTGAATGGGTTACTGGAAACACAATGTGATCCGATTCTTGATGAGTTGTTTTATTAATACTGCAATCCACAGATGAAAATGAAGATGAACGTGACATTGATGAGAAAGAGTCTCCAGATGATTCTGTCGATGCCTTGTTCTTGTCTTGTACAATTTTGTTTGAGTATTTTTCCTGAAATAGTAAATGCGCGTTAAGATTGGGATCAGATTATAGTAACATGTAAGCCAAAAATGTTTGCGGGTCAACACAACCTGAAGAATCAACAGTCATTTGGCATACTTACTGTAATGTATGGTCTATGGTATGAATTACTTGACTCGCGTTCAGGCGTTCCATAGCCAAAGTGTGGACTACCTACATAAGATAAGAGTAACATTAGAGGTTGAGGTTATAATACATGAAATATGTTGAGTTAATGAAAATAGATGAATGTGTATTGAAGATTAAACATTGTTACTTTGATTCAGTATCATGGAGAAACAAACATTCAAGAACCTGTATGGATAATTGGACATTCCAACCCAATAATTATTATCAACATACAATATAAACGAATCATTTGTGGTTGGGACAATCTGCACAAAGTATCATACATTGTTCTGTGGACCGTCCACGTGAGCTCATGTTATTGCGGTTATAGAGTAACCGAAGGAGCCATGAGCTCATGTAGGTAAAGCGGACAATACTAGCTGATACGACACCAGGTGCCATTAGTCATGTATAGTCTCCACCCAATTAACCAAAAGAGTCATATGCTCATGGTGGATTCGGAGTGTTAAAAGGCTCATGTTTGTGGATTGGCAGGTCCAACCCGACCTGAACCCACAAATTTACACAAGCCAGAAACACGACTTTAACCCAAAAGTTGTGTCAAGACATATGAACCCGAGCACAACCTGAAATTTTGCGGGTTAACCAATATACATCCCGTTTGCCCCAAATGTTTTTTTTTTCATATAATATTATTTTATAATTAAAATTTTACAAAAAAATACAAAAGTATATAAAATTATAGTTGTATCGTAAAACTTTATGTCAATTTCTTTTTAAATTATAATATTGAATAAAATACCAAACAAAAAATAAAATATATTACTATAAATAGATCAAACGTGTCAACATGCCAACCCTTCAAGTTAACCCAACCAATTTTGCTAAACGGGTTAACGGATTCAACCTAAAACTGATTCGAACCTATTTAGGCTAAACCAAAACCTGCAAATTTTGTGTTAACTTTTGTGTCATATTTTTAGGTCGTGTAATTGAAACCCTTCTAGTGGGCACAAAACTGTTCATATGGTTGGTTGTATCTTACTATGGTACTAAACAAAAATTTAGTTTTTCATATTTAAGGTAATTGAAGTATATGAATCCTAACTTAACATCCACTATATCATTTTATAAAAACAACAAAATATAACACTATAAAACATAAGTGTTACCATTAGGAACTTTTTTCCGACCGTAGTCGGATAACCGCCTTCCTGCAACAATCTGGTTGCGATCAAAGAGCTGAAAAACACCAGTCATACAACCTATCTGCTTCTGTATATCAACATTATCATCACTCAATGAATGTAATATCTTTGCAGCCATGTTGTCCTTCACAACACAACCAAACAAACTTAAACACAAAATTATATTCTTTTTTTTTTTATCTCAGCATTAGTTCCAAAGAAAAAGGAACATATGATAATGGGGTCTTTTGGGTTGTCTTTCTGCAGTGTAATATGTTATGAGGAAGTATCAGAAGCTTTTACAGAAGATGATAACAAAAAATGTGACGTGGGTATTGCTGAATTGGATAGAGATATATGGAAATGTTATTGTATGGTGGGTCTCGATCGTTGGAAGTAATGAATAAATAAAGGGTGATATAGTATGGAACGTGTTTAGGATATGTGTGTGTTGACACTTGCATGTGATGTAGGGATGATTGTTTTGATGTGGGTCTTGGTTTAACATGTGAAGTGTCAGAGATGAAAGAGAGAGAAGTCAAAGGAGTCAATCGAGTTTGTAATATTTCAATGGCATGATCTATTACCACCCCTACTTTGTCTCATTTTCTCACCCCTTTCAATACAAGTTTATTCCTTGAAATAAACATTCAAATGGGTTCAATACATTCAAAACAAGCATTCAAAAAGATGGTAAAAACATTCAAAACAAACATGATATAAGCAATGAAATAAACATTCAAATGGGTTCAATACATTCAAAACAAGCATTCAAAAAGATGGTAAAAACATTCAAAACAAACATGATATAAGCAAAAGATCAACTGCATATATAATAACCAGTTTGTACATACAAAACAAAAGTACAACCGAAAATCTACTACAAACTAAGATATATAATAATCAGTTATGCTGTGGTGATCCTGGTGGCGACTGCAGAAATGGTACGCCCGACGCCCCATAATGCTGTACGACCAAGGGCGAAGCTTTTTGAGGGCCCGAGGGGCCCCGGCCCCTACCGTTTTTTGGCGCAGTGGTGAAATTTTGCGATTTTCATACGTAAATTGAGTCAAGGTTGAGTTCGGCCCCCACCGATTTGATCTTCCAGCCACTACCGATCGAAAAAAATTGAGTCGGGTCCCCACCAATTCGAGAACCAAGCTTCGCCACTGTGTACGGCTAACTGAATCGAATGCACGATCCAGCCCACAGAACGCTCGACAAGGTGGAGACGGCGATCAAAGTCCCGAGCGACCAACCGTGCAGCAGGAGACATGTCATCATATATATGTCTCTAGTACTGCTGCTAGTGGTGGCTGCGGAGGTGCGGGGCCGTCATCGTCGTCATCCTCACCCTCACCCAGAGGTACTCCCGGCTTCTGCTCTAAGAAGACCGGTATATCCTCGGTCGCTGGCAAGGGCACCGGGACGTACGGGACACAGGAGCCGACAGACCGGAACCAAACACCCATCCCCTGAAACTCGAGCAAGATCCGCATGTTCCATGCATTGACCTCAACCAATGGAGTCGATGGGAACACGGAGGACAGCTACACGTCATCCTCTGAGTGGGTGGTGGCCTACAGCGCGTGCAATGACGGTGACGAACGACCTGCCATACTGATGTGTGCTAGCGTGGCGCGTGTGCGTAGTACGAAAGTACTCCAACAGGCTCGCGGATAGGTCACACGACCGCACCATAAGTAAACAGTACAAAAGAAAAGGACAGAGGTGTTAACCTTCTCCCGGCTTGCCCCCCGCGATGCAATAGATGTGGCTTATGCGATGCGCTTTGGCCTTCTTCCCCACCTAAACAACACCCAAATCTAGGCCCGAAATCACCATTAATAACAATCAAAACACAATAATAACATACAATAACGTAATACTAACCTTAATAACAATCGATCTTGACTTTGAGGAGATTAGTCTGTCTTGCTTTAGACTATAACGAGGGCCTGAAGCGCCTCACCATGGGCATAGCGAGGCGATTCGAATCAAATCTAAGCCTAAAGCACTCCGCTTTAACCATGGCGAGGCGCTTTAGGCCTTTTTTTAAAAAAAAAAAATATTTGTTTTAATTCATTTTAAATGGTTTTAATTGATTAAAAATATTTTAATTTGTTTTTAATTGTTTTACTTGTTTCCAATCCAAGTAAAATTTGTTTCAGGTGTTTCAGTTCGTTTATTGGTCGTCGTGGTTTTTAGCACAAACAAGCAAGCGTGAAGAACTTTCACAATTCTATGTATGTAACACATGAATCATGCAACCAATACCATGTTTTATCAAATTACAAATTTTACATTTCTAATCGATATACCGGACTTCCAAACCTTATTTGACGCGCTATGGTTCGTTTGTTGGTCATTGGTGGTTTTCAGAAGACACAAACTATAATATGAATAACTTTCATAAATTGATGAACGTAATACATGAACTATACAATCAATACAATTTTTTTTTTATCAAAATACAATTTTACATATTTAATCTATATCCTAGACTTTCGGAATCACATCGGGATCAACTTGCGGGTAAACTAGATTTTTATACGCATTGAATCGACCCTCGTATACATCGTACCAACCTGCTGCTCTATCAGTTCTATAAAAAGTCCAAAAGGGGTTTGTGGGAGACATTGGATACGATCCTCTAAGCTCTAAATGGATGTAATGGTCTCCGATCCTCCCAATAGAGGGAAAATTGTATCATTTCCACGAGGGTCAAAATGTCTGAACAATAACACCCCCACCTCTAAGCAATAAGAAATCTCGCCTCCGGCATTGGCATCCAATTTTTTTAATCTGCTGGACCCACCCCATGAAATTTTATCCTACTATACAAACGGTTAAAATGTCCTAAGTCCTCTGGATCATAGAGTCTCCTCCAGACAGGCACATTCGTGCGCAACTCGGGTAACAATTGTGTCCGGATAGACAGATACCTCGATTGCTTAATCCCACGGCTATTGATTGATACCCACAATGACCATCTGGATGAACATTCTTTATTCTGGATTTATATGGGTGAAACATGAATGGAATTTGATGCCCCAATTTTATGATTAATCGTTCTGACTTAGGGGTCTTCTCGATCAATGGAACATAAAATATGTCCTACTGTGACGATGAAGGTCACACCAGCTGGGACGCGGAATGTCGTACGAGCTCCTCCTGTGATGGTATGTACGAAATGTGACGGGGAAACTCGTAAAGCGTGTATGGCTAGGACGCGGAAGGTCGTATCAGCTCCTCTTGTGATGTATGTACAAGTTGTGATGGGGAAAGTCAGACAGCTGGGACCAGTCGGACCCACTTTGTTCATCTGGCATGTGCAAGCTCTTTCTCGCAACTTCTTCTCTCCTATTTTCTTGCTGCTTCAATGTTGGACGACCACGAGTTTTCTTTTGCAAAACAGGCGGTTTTTTGGGGGGAGTTGCCTGTGATGATTTGTGTAAATTTTTCCACGTAGCTCTTTTAGGTCCAAATTGGGGTTTGGTCAACTGCTGCCTTTAGATTTTCAAATTCGGCGTCTACATCGGTAGTATCACAACCAATCTTCACAGCTTTGAAGTCAAGCTTCCTCCAGAACACGTCTATCGAGAAGAGCCGGATTTCCTCACCTGAAAACGAAACCATATGGTATTAAATTAAATTATGCATTAAAATCATAAAAGCCGATGGTCACCAGTATTAGTTACTATCACGTTGTAACTGCATGAGACGACAGGCACATGGAAAACCGCAACTGTAAAAGAGTTGGCATCCACAACTGCTATTGTAACGCGCAAGGAGTCTTCTAGACATCGGATCTCCATGTAGATAAGCTCGAGAGCATATTTTGAAACCTATTGAAGTAAGTTCCTAAGCATTGGCTCTGCCTTGTGGTGGTTCATTGTTTTTCTAAGGCTTAATTCAAAACCTCTTTTAATATCCATATACTGTTTATCAACCATGTGATTGACAAACCCCACAATTATAGCCAACGAGTTGCGATTTCCTGGAAGGTAACTTTTTAGTAAAGCATGCATGCCCTCAACTCTCTTGGTTGTGGTCTGGTGAAAGTTAATCGTTCTGTTCGTCCACGCAACCACAAACTTTTCACATTATGCATGAAACCAGCTATTCTTCGTATACGCAGAAGCCTCTGAAAAATATAACCATAACTTGTCAGGTGTGTATGTAAATAAGTACGGATGTAATTATGTAAAAAAAATACTCACGTTTACAACCAATCTCTTCCATACATGACTGAAAGTTTTCCAAATTATATTCGTATATGTCTTCAGTCGGAGGCTCACACAATAACGCAAATGAACGAAGAAATTCCTTCCACTCCTTGTCGGTGAATTTCTTCTTGTTGTTCCTGTTGATTTTGTTGAATATGAAACCAACAGAGATACTTGTATGCATTCAAGAAAATCTGATCACAAGCGTTCATTAGCGCAAAGTCCCGGTCTATCATAATCACACAGGGCTCCATACAGTCTACCAACATAGACTTTATCCTTTCCAACACCCAAACATAGTTATCAATCTTCTTAGTGGAAATAAACATATATGCAACCAAAAATGACTTGTTAGTCGACATCATATCTACAACCTGAACACACGCCATGTGGTACGTATTTGTATTGTAGGTAACGTCAATCATTAGCACATGCGGGAATGCAAGCCACATAGGAAATGAATGTCTGTGGACGAAGAAAATATGTTCAACAGTGTTCGTGGTGCAATTTTCGCGCGTGTAATAGGTGAATTGTTTTTCCACTGAAGGTTTTCGAGTTGCTGCATTGGATCTTTCCCGACTCGCTTTTCAGCATTTATTATCTGAACCGCATTGTGTATATCTTTCGGGATAATCATTTTCTCTGGGTTCTTTTTCATGAGCATTCTCCAGATGCTACGCTTGGGAATATTCTGCTCTGCTATTTGCCTGACCAGTTCTTTATCCTCTGAAGAAAGCCTTCTGGCATACGCCTGACCCTTTAAGTTTTTAAAGGGAGTGTAGTTGTGCGCAGGGTTTTTCACAGTTAACCTCCAAACATTTTCCTTGGAGTCAAGCGTCCCTACCAACTCAAACGGACAACCAATTTTTTTGTTATTCGTCTTCCTCACCATAGCCACACTTTTATGCTCCCTGCCAAGAGTGCATTGAAATAAAACCTTCACGAAATAAGTTTAATATAAAATAATTTTTTATAAGTTTTTTTAAAATAATAAATTATAAAATAAGTTTTTTAATTAAAAACTAACAATACTCTTAGCAAGGGAGAAACATAATCCTAAATGTTTGTGACCCGAAGACCACTGGTGCACCTGTAGGAAATTAACCTTCACCAAGAATTAAACAAGTTTTTATTAGTAAACTTTTTAATAGAAAAGTAAAAATATCCTTAGCAAAGGAGAAACGTAATCCTGAAGGTGTGTGACCCGAAGACCACTGGTGCACCCGTAGCGAATTAACCTTCACCAAGAATAAACACGTTTTTTTTTTGTAAACTTTTTAATTAAAAATTAACAATACTCTTAGCAAAGGAGAAACGTAATCCTAAATGTGTGTGACCCGAGCACCACTAGTGCAACCATAGGGAATTAGCCTTCACCAAGAATAAAACACGTTTTTTGGGACATTTTTAATAACAAGAGTGGATTGAAATAAACCTTCACGAAATCGTTTCATTTTTTCTTCGATCTTTTGATAACAATTACGTAGCCATTTTCTTTTCCCGTATTTTCTACCCAATCAGTCAAATCCTTACGTGACGGAAACGTCTGGTTAGTCTTAAACGAAAACATAACCGGGTAAGCGACTACCTGTTCTTCTACCGGTTTCTCATCATCACCGTCTCTATGCTTCGAATAGTCTCATTGTAGAAAGCTCTCTTCACCACTGTAAGAGTACGGGTCCTCTAAGGGGGTATTCAAGTCTAGTGGCACTGTATTGTCACGATACCGATTTCCAGACTTAACCTCCTCGACACCCTTAGGAACTAACAAGTCGTAATAATCACAAAAAATGAAGCCGTAATACGAAATCTTGTATGTTATTGTTAAAATTTGAATATTGTGGGTGAAGTTTGTAATGTTTAATGGTAATATGATAACAAACGAACGATATGAAAACAAACGTGTCAAATGGCTCTTAAATAGGCAAAAAAAAGGTGTTGAAGCGCCTCACCATGGCCATAGCAAGGCGGTTAGGGTTCACGTGCTTCACTTTATCAGACAACCTCGTACATATTGTACTTCAAAGCGCCTCGCTATGGCCATAGCGAAGTGCTTAGGGTTGCTTTTGCTTTTTCAGATAAAGCAGTCAACCATAGTACAATGAATTGACCCAAAGCGCCTCGCTATGGCCATAGCGAAACGCTTTAAGGGGGGTGAAAATAATTTGTTGGGGGATGGAAATATCATATCCCTATTTCAATACATAATAATATTATTAAATGGACCTTGATATTTCCACCCCCGAAAAAATTATTTTCACCCCCTCAAAGCGTTGAGCTTTGGCCAAAGCTCAGCGTCTAGGCTCATGGGTGACATCATTGTCACACCAGTCAAAGATTTATCAGACTTTAAGTCACATCACTGAAACATCATACCTCAAGGCGCTGAGCTTTGGCCAATGCTCAGCGCTTTCAAGTATGAGGTTGAGTGATTGGTCAGTCAGTTTGATAAAGTCTGCAAAAGTGAACCCTAAGCGCTGAGCTTTGACCAAAGCTCAGCGCTTTGAAATGACCAAATTGCTTATTTAAAACCTCATCTCATACGTCACAACTACACTCACTCACTACGATTATTATACAAGATGTCGTATTACGACTATATTTTCGGTGATTCTGATTCTTACAACGTGTCGGTTCCCGAGGAAGTTGAGTCTGGCATTGGTTATCGTGACAATACGGTGCCGCTAGACTTGAATACCCCCTTGGAGGACCCATATGCTTACAGTTTTTGAGGAAAGATTTGTAAAACAAGACTAGGGAGACGGTGGTGGTGAGGAGGAGAAGTTGGTAGAAGATCAGGAGGAAGGCTCTTACCCGATCATAGTTTCGTTTGAGACTGACCGGACATTTTCTTCACGCCAGGAGTTGGTCGACTGGGTACAAGATAAGGGAATGAAAAATGGTTATGTCATTGTTATAAAAAGATCGAAGAAAAGAGGAGACGATTTTGTGAAGGAATATTTCAGCCACTCTTGCTATTTTAAAAAAAAGTTCAAATGTTTAATTTTATTTCGTTAGTTTTTTTTTACTTTTTTTCTAACTAGGAAAAAAATGTTTTATAAAAATTGTGAATATTTAAAAAAATTGCCAAAATTTTAAAAATGTTTGTATTTAAAATTTTTTTAATATTGTTTAATTATAGAGATTGCGAAAAATTAATTTTTTTTGCCATTTTAAAAATGGTTCGAATTTTTAATTTTTTCGTTACTTTTTTACTTTTTTTTATAATTGTACATGAGTTTTTATAATTATTTTAATTTTTTGTTGGTTTTTTTTCTGTAATTTTCATATTTTTCGTACTTTTTTTTGCCTTTTTAAAAAAATTATTATTTTTGTTTGACATTTTAAAAAAATTTATTTTTAAAATATATATAATTAACGTATTTATAAATACCGCTTATTTTTTATAATTTTTTTTTGCCATTTTAAAAAACTTTTTTGTTACTTTTTTACTTTTTTTTATAATTGTACATGATTTTTTAAAATTATTTTAATTTTTTGTTCATTTTTTTTGTAATTTTCATACTTTTTTGGTAGTAATTATTTTTCCTAAATTTTTTGCAATTTTAAAAATATAGTTATAATTAGCAAAGTTACCCCTATTTATAATTAAAAAGTTTACTAAAAACACGTGTTTTATTCCTTTCTAAGAATATTATTTTTGTTTAATTAAGAAACTTATTTCGTGAAGGATGTATTTCAATGCTCTCTTGAGGTGGGGGGTGGGGGGGGGGAGCAGAAGAGTGTGGCTATGGTGAGGAAGACGGTAGCAAAAAAGTAGGTTGCCCGTTTGAGTTGTTAGGGATGCTTGAATCTCGGAGAAACGTTTGGAGGTTAAAGGTGAAAAACCCAGCGCACAACCACACTCCCGGAGATCCTTGTATTCTTGGAGATTGAGTCGGGAGTACCAGCACCTCCCCATATGCAATCGGGATTCCAGCAAGAGCAGCAGTAGCAGCAGCAGTCGACGATGACCCCCCACCACCTCCGCCACTGCAACCTCAGCAGCAGTATCCACAGCACGTATATGAGGGACTGCCTCCCCGCTGTGCGGTTGTTTGTTTAGGACTTTGACCGCCGCCTTAGGCGGCACGAACGTTCGATGGATTGGGTGGTGCAGACGTTGATGGAGGTGCGTGAGGTTGCGGGGTTTAGATGAGCTACCACTGCAACAGTTACCGCCACAGCCAGCTGATGATGAGTACTTTATCTTTGTTTGTATTAGATTTCAGTTTATTTTATATTTTGTATCATCGAACTGATTATTATATGTTAATGCAGTCAATCTTTTTTGTGTTTTTATTTGTTAACGAATGCTTATATCTATTTGTTTGTTTATATGACGTTTGTTTCGAATGATTAATATGTTAACACTTAACGTAATAAATGGAGTAATAAACAACAAGATCGTTCATTCAAAACCTTATTTTATAATTAGACGTTTAAATGAATAAATGTTAGAAGTTATTATATCTATTTATTATTATTATTAATATTACCTTATTATTTTTATTTACAAACTTAAAAAAAATCTAAAAAAAAACAAACACCAAAAACACCCAACCAAAAAAAAAATCGTACCAAAAAAAACCAAAACCCCACCCAAAACACCCAATCCAACACCCTATAACACCAATCCCAAGCCCCATCTGCTGTTGTCAGCTTTTGGCTTCAAAGCACTGAGCTTTGCCCAAAGCTCAACGCTTAGAAGACGGCTGGGGTTAAGATAGACGGGTGGGGGATGTGAATAGATGGGGCCGTTATTAAATAGTTAGGTTATAATATACAGATAACACAAGAACCTTAGAAACCTAATAGAGTCAATGAGTAAATTATACTAATAAATTCTAATATGATAATACAGTCCAATAAAAAAGGGGATGCTCATAATTGGATTTCAATATAAATAATATTTGGATTAATTATTAAACAAATTTTAAAGGATAGTAATAGACCTTTCACTTAAATGAGAGGTGTGCAACGAAGCGCCCCCCCCCCCCCCCCCCCCCCCCCCCCTCCTTCCTTTTTTTTTTACAGTTTTGCTAAAATCGGGTCAGGTTGTGTTAAACATAGCGGACCTTTGTTTTTGGTCAATCTGATTTAGTTTCCAACCAGGTTTGTAAGGTGAAGAAAATTAGGCTTGAAGCCAGATTTCAACCAGTTTGGTTCAAGTTGTTACAAACCAAACCCTACGGTACTTTTATTCGGGTTAAAAAAAACTGCTTTTCAAAATTAGGTCTGAGTTAATTTCTAAGCTGGTTTTTTCGTGTACATCTCTTAAGTGAAAAGGTATACAATAAAAGAATAAAAATGTCCTTGTGAAAATTATGAAGTACATCTGTGAATTAAGAGAGATCACTCAGTCCATCTATTGAATGAACATGATGATATGGGTGAGTAATCAAGGCTCAATCTAAATGATCGAATAAAGGTATACTACATAAGTACCACAAAAAAGTAGAGATAAATAACCTAAAAGTGTTCATTTTGCTTAGGAGAGCTTAAAAATATTAATGTACATTAATATAAACAACAATCTTACCCAGTAAAACTCACAATTGTAAGGCTAAGAGTAGGGACTGGGGAGGGTGAAATTAGGCAAACCTTACCCCTATCCATGCGGATAGCGGATAGAGAGACTGTTTCCAGATAGATCCCCAGCTCGACAACACACAATTGACAAAAAAAATAAAAATAAAAAACCCTACTATATTAATATGAAGAATCTAAAAAGAAGATGGAGATTTTACATAGAATTGTTATGCTATATGTATAAATAGTTTCTTTTTGTATTGTATTGCAATCTTATTTTTCAATTAACAAATTGGTGGATATTGTTATTTACAAAAATCTTTTGTGTAGAACACATATGATTTCTATCCGCATTGTAGACAGTAAACACATGCGTAGTGTGTGATTTGATATAATTTTATGTGAATGAGGTAAATTCTTTTTTTTTTTTTCCTACTTACTAATGATCAAGTTTGTTCATACTTTGTGCTCAGTATTCTAAGTAATTTGGTGCACATCTTTAATCTTTAGCTACCTTACCTACAAATATTACGATCAAAACTGTTTTTTTAACAGTGTCTGTCAAGATACCACCCACTAGACAGCTGGGACTGGGCTGATGTGAGGCCGACCCCGAATCGGAACCCACCAGGTTTCTCCACGGAGTAGCATAACAACGGCTTATGGGACCTCTCTGTGTCCCCACAGGAAACCAAACATACCGTCGACTGCCACTTGATAGACGTTGCGCCGCCACAAGAGCCGAGACTCTCTGACGCAACGCACGGTGAGACGAAAACCCATGTTGGCTCAAATTTGAACTTACGACCTCCCAAAGGAGGCCAACTCTTATCTCAAAAACTGTTCATTTTTGTTTTTTTAATATAAAATTAATCTACACAATTTTTTTTCCTGAATCCTTTCACCATGATTTTCATTAAAAATAAAGGATAAAATACATAAAGACAGTAGGTAGGCAGACAATAAGCTGTGCAGCTACTCTTTTCTGAATTGTGTAGAGTCACTCTACACAATTGAAAATAAAATTTCTTTTTGTTTTATACAATTGAAGAACATGAGCAAAAAGTGGATGAGAGTGGTCCACAACTAAATTGTATTCAATGATTGTCGCGGGGATTCGAGGAGCATTAAATGGAGCAATATTGGTAAAAATTCCAGACGAAGGAGGATAATTAAATGACCTGCGGCAATGCTTTAATTCAATAAGAAATCATACGCTTAAATATGGTAAAGATTATGTGGTCCTGCCTAGGAGATGACCCCGGTTCATCCTCAACTTGCGATCCATTCTTCGGTAGGAGTCACCCTAGACAAAAATCCACGCAAAGGTGCACTAGTTAAAAAATGTGTGGTTCTTAACGAAAAAATGCGTAAATTGTGGTGCCGCTTTAGGGTGGTGGGGGCCGATTGGTGGAGTGGTATGAGGGTACCTTACCCTCAAGGGTACACCGCTGCCACCACCCTCGTTCCACCCATTGAATTGGCATGGTCAGAGGATAGTGTTCCACTCATTAAGGAGGAGAGAAGATATGCTATTTATTGTGGTTCCACCCTCTAACTATCTAGTCACTTCTTTTTAATTACTTTTAGGAAATGAAAAGTAATATGGTTAGAGAGTACTATGGTTGAAGTATTGACACTAATGGGGTGATTTCAGGGTAGTTGATGGTATAAATGACATAACAATGCATTATTGATGTTTTGTATGGTACATGGGTGGAGTAGCCCTTCTACCCTTAGAATTATGAATCACCTCCTCCATACATGTGCAATGGCAAATAAAGTTTTGGGATTAGTTGATTTGTCTTGAATAGTACATACGATTGAGGTCTATCTCCTTGCATCTAGGATTGTTTTTTTTGTTACAAATCTGACATGAACTTTTAGTTAATTGTGTTTATCTTAAAGTTGCAGGTTTTGATAACAAGAAGAAGAACCAGTAAGCAATGAATTGGAAGGAAGAAGAAAGTCAAACTAACATTAGTATGAGCGTATAACATGTACTCATTTGACTTGCTTCTCTGGATCAAGCCTGTATAACAAGGGTAGGATCCATACAGTTAATGGGTACAACTCGTATTCACACCGCAAAAACCATAAATCTATGCCTATGGTTGAGGCAGAAGGGAGGGAAGCTTTTTGGATGATTATTAAAGTTTCGTAGATGCGAAATAAAGGCTAAGAACATAGTTTGAAGGCAAATGAAGATCAAGGAAGTTAGAGGCTTGAAGATTGAAGGCCCAATCATTCCGTTAGCCATCCGTTGTAATTCGGTTTGAGTTTCTTTTTAATTTTTTTGTCTCCTACTCTTCTATGAACATGTTTGAATTTTGTTTTTTTGTTTATACCTTTGCTATGTCTGGTAAACGTATTTAAGTCTTTGGATTGAGATGTTTCAGTGTGTGATTGATTTGTTTGTTTTACTTATTAATGTTCGATTTATGTAAATTTGTCTCTGAAACTTCTGATTTTTTTGGCACTGAAATATTTATCTTTTGATAAAATAATATATAAGATCAAGAGTATTCAACAAATTTGTTCAATTACAAACTAATAATGCGGATTTGATCATCTAGTTGTATAATGAATCACAAGAACAAGATAAAGTAAATATAAATTCAATTCATGTATTGATAAAACTTAAGAGAGAATGACACTATGTAAACCCTAGCTCTAGATCTTACAGATGTTCAAATGAATTCCCTGATCTAGTTAGCTTAAACTATGTTATAATGGCCCTATCTAGTTAAATCTTATTAAAGTCACATTATTAAAATCAAATGCAATATTTACAAAATATTAATATATATAATATTAAAAACAAGTTGTTTATGCATTGGTAAGTCGTACTATAAGCTTTAGCTATGTTTTGAGCATTAGTTGGTTATATTTTATAATGCTTGAAGGTGGTATCTGGTCTTGTTTAAAAGCTACTGGTTCCTGGTTTCTTCTTTATTCCCAAAGCTTTACTTCCCTCCCCCCTCTCTCTACCTACCTCCCCATCGCAGTCACCGACACACCACCACGCGACCACCACCCCCTCCGTTACACCACTATGATGTC
>JAUTDX010004499.1:0-25116 GCA_030844895.1 Ambrosia x helenae
GCCCTTATTGTGAACCAAGCTTAGACCCTTTGATCACTGGATGCCCCCCCTCCCCAACTAGCATTGATAAGTTGATTATTATGCGTTTAGTAATCAAGCTTTTATTATGCGTACATTGTTTCACTTATATGATCAATTATGTTATCTAGTGTTAAAGTAATTGATTACACATGGATTCATGAACATTTTAGATCACGCTTCGTATTACATAAAAACATGATCTACACCAATTGATGTGGTTAACAAAAGTGGGGCCGAACTTGTATGATAAACCAGAACATAGTTTAATATGTCTTAATACTCATAGGAGATCTTTGTCGGAACGATAGTTACTTTCTCTGCTTTGCTAGATCTCTCGCACAAACACCAGGTGAGTTTCACTACTCTTTTCTCAAAACATACGTCTCGGATGAGACAAATTTCTAAACTATTTCATAATCCGGTTTAGGACTACTTTACACATCCCGGGTTTGGGTGCAATGATTCAATGGGTGAATCTACTTTCACTAATTCATGCTTATGTCCTTGATGAACTAAACCACATCTATCATTGAAGTCCTTCTAAATACCGAATGAGTTGCCAGATGGCAAGCGGGTTACTAGTTGATAGCGCTATTAGGTCTCACAAACCTCACATCGTGCTGGGAGCATGGGTGTGAACTGTAACTTAACAATTATTATCATTGTTGATAGACAATGATGCAAGGCACTACCCCTATGTGGGAACTCGTAGATTAGCAGTTCGGTATTACCGATGTTAGTTATCATGAGTGGGCTAGCTACCCCTGGCATGTGAATTAGCTGATTACTCATTTTACGTGGTCTGGGAGACCTACGCATTTACTTAAAATTGTGAACTCACCAACTTTATGTTGACACACGATTATTATACCTTTTTGCAGGACATTAGTTCGGAGCACGAGTAGGGCATGCATCATGTAGCATTATTGGGATATGGTCACTTAAAACTATTTTAGTATGTTTAATTATAGACTACGGTTATGGACGCATTGTTATGCGCAGACTATTTGTTTAACGATTACTTTAAATTCTCTTCCGCAACTATTTGTATGTTTGGTTATCTATAAAACTTGTTTTTACAATAACGAGCTAAATAGTTTGGGCATTTAGAGTCGTTCGTATGAATTATGGATATGGGATCCTGGCACGTCACACGCCTCGCGGTGTAGACCCCGCAGTGGAAAGTGAGGGTGTGACAGATTGGTAACTAAGCCATTGGTTATAGTGAACTAGGATTGCATTCTAGTCTATAATCATCATAGCATAAGTACTAGTTACACTCACTAGTTTAAGTACACAATGTGTTAATTTCTTGAATACGAGTACTGATGTAGCATATTGCAGGAAAGACCATGACTAACCCTACTCGTAGAAACTATTCTTATCGTACTATCGAGGGACGACAAGCTCCATCATTAGATCCCTATCAACGTCCAGCTTCATTTCAGGATCCACATTGGGAAACCAACCGTTGGCATTGGTTTACCGACATGTTGCACTCTTGGGTTATAGGATATGGAGTGCCAGCTAGAGTTCCTCCTGTTATAGATTCTTGGGAAAGATCTTTTGCAGGTATGGTAAGGCATGTTCATACTGAGTTGGACAATGCTTTCACAGCTTTGCAACAGCTTAAGTCTTGGAGGAGAAATACCGATGAGACACTTCAGCATATGAGAGGTTAGATAGGCCACTTGATGACTGAGATGGTAGTTGTTAAGCAAGAAGCTGCTGAAACTAGGTAGGAGTTGGCTGCCACTAGACAGAATTTAGCAGCTACCATGCAAGAGCTGAATACTGTTCATAATCGGCTTATAGCAGCGTTGGGAATAGATGCAGAGGATCTTGAGGAGGATTCCGACGAGGAGCCTATGGAAGGAGGCTTTGATGCTATTGGAGTAGCAGTCGAGTCAGCACTCGAAGAAGAGCTCGAGCCAGAGGAAGAAGTCGAGCCATTCGAAGACGAGAGCGAGGATGAAGGCTCAGTCGTTCTCATGGATCATGCGGACGATTGATTTTTACTATCCTAGTATTATATACATAGTCGTATAATGACTTTTATTTTGTCGTAGTGAGACTTGAGAACCGTTAGCTTATGTTTAGATTATTATTATTATTAATCTCCTACTTTATCTTATTCTCGCGTTCGTATTCCATACTACATTCTAGTTTACTTATACTATGCGAACGATGGTATGGGAGACATATTATTGTTTTCTCATGGGTATACTGTAAATGTAGAATTTCCATGACGGGAAGAGGACTTATGGCTATGGGATCTTGGCACGTCACACGCCTCGCGGTGTAGACCCCGCAGTGGAAAGTGAGGGTGTGACAAAAATTGATACGTATGGATCATTTTTTTTGGACGTATTCATGATGTTTTGGATTGTTTTGTTTAGAAAAACAACAAACATAATGATTAATAACTGAAAACAGTGTATTTTAGGCTTAAAACTTACAACACTTTGTTAAGAACATTTAAGCAGAGTGTTTTAAGTAATTACTATAGTGTTTTATCTGGAATTTAATTTAATGACTATAATACATTGGATTGTGTTTTAAATTTTTGTATATTGTTGTGTTAAGTGTTTTTCAAGCTAAAAAAACCCCAAAACATCATTCCAAAATAAAAACATGATGGCTACATGTCAATTCCTAATCCTTCTCACACTTCTCACACTTCTCACACAAACCAATTTTCCTATAGGATCCTCTACCTATATATATATATATATATATATATATATATATATATAGGGTAGGGATCATACGAGAACCAACTTTAGGGAGAGAACTAAAGAACCAATGTGAACAGATGGCATTATTGTAAATATATAGTTCAATAAAAAAGAAAACCCAATATCCCTACAACCCAATATCCAGTCATCTTCCTCCTCACAACTTTCAACCCTAAAATAAAATCACCATATCTTCATCCTCTAATAACCTTGCTACCCTCAATTGAAGATCGTTCAATCACAATCGGTATTCCTTTTCTTCTCTAATCCATCTCGATTCCAACAGTTTTTAGGTAACATTCATGTATTTAACATTCATGTTTTTAAAATCGGTATTCCGTTGTTCCAATTGCCTACTCACAACATTTCGCCGAGACCATGGGCTACTTCCGAGCCGTTTATTTGGCCGATGAAAGATCTCTTCGAACCTTCATCTTACCGCTGAAGCTATTCACCTTAACGCTGTCAATTACACTGTAACAAACAACCCCCTCATTAATTTTATTTATTTTAATTTATCCATACTGTTGTTCAGATGTATTAATTGTAGATTAAGTTTGGTTGACCAAATATTTGACTTTAATTTAGTTAGTTTGTGAAATTAGAGGGTTTTGCTACTTGCATTGCATTTATCTAATAACTGTTTGGAGCTAATTTTTTTATATCTACACAAATTTGAGTTATAAGTTTGATTATCTACTTTGAGAATGAACTTTGCTGAAAAGAATGAAGTTTGATGTAAAAAAAGCTGATAAAGTTTGGATCTTTGTGAATGGGTTGGAGAACAATCATAACTTTATGCTTATTATGTGTGCTTGTAATTTGGGTAAGGGGTGGTATTGCCTATTTGCAAGAACTTGACGAGAAGAAAAAAATGTCTAGGATTAGGATTGTTTTTAGAGTAATAGTTTATAAATGCAGAGCTAAGTGATTGTTTGATGTTGTACATTGATGCAATGTCACTTGTACTTTGTAGACATGTAAGATGCAATTTGTTTTTTTTAGAGAAAATCTAGTAAATTAGTCTTAAATTTTTTATATATTTAATAGTTTTTCTAATGTACACTATGGTTTGTTATTATTATTACTTTCAATTATTTATGTATTTATTTATTTATTTTGTCTAATAACAACATGTATGTTGTTTGTATTGTTTACCACTATAATTGGCAACATGACATGTTATATATATAACATGACATGTTATAGATGTTAGCTTGGAATGAAATTTTGTTGTAATGTTTCATATTACTACTGATAAAAGCAAGTTGAATTATATCTTATCACAGGTTGTAAATATGTGTATTAATTGCATTATGTACCGTTAAGGTCATTATATTGATGCACATATGCATATTTAATATGGTAATGATAAAATTGATGTTAATGCACATGTGCATTAAAGTTTAATTCTTTTTATCATTAAGGTCTTTCACTCTAACGCACATGTGTATATGTTATGTGGTAATGAAAATGTTAATGCACATGTGCATTAAGATTGAAATTTTGATTTTTTTATGTATTATTTATTATTTGTAGTCAAAGATGGGATGAAAATCGATGAAGGCAACTTTTGTGTTACAACTGAGGGAGAAAGGGTAAAAAAAACTGTCGGATGCGATTTAGGATGATGACATAATCGTTGATCTGGAAGATAAAAAAGGTCGTTACTATTTAAGCAATTTAGATATATATATATATATATATTATGCACATGTGCATATATGTATAATTTTCATGTAAACTAATAAATGTCAATTGTTAGTTGTTTAAACACACGAACAATGTGATAAATTTAAGAAGTATACCATGTTCAGGTTGACGGATGGAGAAAACAAGGGAGTTGTTAGATGAGGTGTCAATGAGGTGTGAAGGGTGTTGTAAGAAGATAAGTACAAGGGAAGAAGATGAAAAGGGGGACAAATAAGCAATAGAAGGGGACACTGTTGCTGAACATGAGGTTGTGAGATAATTAGAATTTGTAGGTAGGTGGTTAGTGGTAACATGGCCGGTTTGTAATATGGATATTTTTTTTCAGTTGTCATTTGTTTTATTGTGTTTATGGTTTGGTAGAAACTATACGTATTTGTATAATAAAAACAGATGGGTATAAAAGCATTTGTTGTTTGAAGGATAATGCATGCACATATGTATATTGTGGGTGGTCTTATATGGTGGTTGATGGTTGATTATGTTTGTGATTATTATTTTAGCGTATGTAAATTTGTATGATAAAGAAATTGACATATACACATGTGCATAATTATAGTTAAACCCCCCCACCACCCAAAAACCTAAACCCACCTCCCCACCCCCATCCCACTATACCTAAAAAATAAGCCCGAAAGTTAAACCACTAAAAAAATCTAACAATATTAGAGAAATGCACATGTGCATGCAGTATACGTTTCTTTTTTTATAGGTCTTATATAGAGGTGTTTTAAGTTTATTCATGTTTGTTGGCATACACGTGTTTTATTTTCAATTTATGTTATAATATGCATGACTAAACACTTGACGAGTTCGAGTGTATTTTATATGTCACTTTGCGTCCATTTAATGATTATTAAATGGAATTTGTGACCCCTTATATATATATGTATCGCGTCCATTTTATAATCATTTAAATATGGTAATTGACAATTCATTCAAAAGTGTGATTTAATAGTGAAATGCACATGTGCATACGGTATATTTCTGTATATATAACAGTGAATTGCACATGTGCATCAGAGATGGCGTCATATGACATCACAACAGCCATTTTTTTTCGAATTAATAATGCAAAATAATCATTTTGGTGTTTTTACTTTTTTTATTTTTTTATTTATTTACGTTATATAATTCTTTTTTGATGGGGAGTTTTTGTAGACACCTTCATATTTACAAAAATGCCACCTGTTCACACTAGTTCTTTGGTTCTCTCCCTAAATGGTGGTTCTCAAATGATCCAAATCCTATATATATATATATATATATATATATATATATGGTAGGGTTCCTGTATGAAAATTGGTTTGTGTGAGAAGTGTAGGAAGGATTAAAAATTGACATTTATGCATCATTTTTTTGGGCGTATTAATGATGTTTTGGATTGTTTTGCTTAGAAAAACAACAAACATAACAATTAATAACCGAAAACAGTGTATTTTAAGCTTAAAACTTAAAACACTATGTCAAGAACATTTAAACAGAGTGTTTTAAGTAATTACTAGGGTGTTTTTATCTGTAATTTAAATTTAATGACTATAATACATTGGATTGTGTTTTAAGTTTTTGTATATTGTTGTGTTAAGTGTTTTTTAAGCCAAAACAACCTAAAACATCATTCCAAAATAAAAAGCATGATGACTACATGTCAATTCTTAATCTTTCTCACACTTCTCACACAAACTAATTTTCCTACAGGATCCTCTACCTATATATATGTATATATATATATATATATAGGGTAGGGATCCTAAGAGAACCAATCCCTATTTAAGAACTGAGAGAACCGTTCTAAACCACACAATTCTCTAAGGTATTTTTTTTTTTGCTAAATCGCAGTTTTATTTGCAAGAATACATTTCTTATTTTTTATCATTTATACATATGTGTATATTACATTTTCAGTTATACATATGTGTATAGTGTCAAACATATATGTATGATACTTATTTTTTAACTCTAACACGTATGTACATTAAAATTACAAACTCTTACCCATAATCTTTTTTTCAAATACATGTATGTGAAATCATTTCTACATATTTGCACATGTATGTACTGTGACAATTGAAAATTTCGGTCAACCTTTGACTGGACCTTAATCACGTTTCCTATATGCTTAGCATATATTAAAGTTGATTTTGATTAAATTAAGTTGTTACGAGTCCGTCGATGTCTTTCTAAGAGTTCGTAGACGTCTTGATGTTCTAAAGAAAGACTGCGCATTTTAACGCCAACGAACTGCCATCAGTGAGAATATGTCAGATTGGACAAACATAGAGTTATGGCATGTAAATACGGCGTATTTGTTGTTGAAGCAATCGGATGTGGAATCAGCTTGAAGATCGGATTAAAACGTAGCGTTTTGGACAACGCCGGAAGTAACCGACATGAGAAACCGGACATCAAAATGCATGGTTTTAACCGCATTTATACTTTCGGAATAATTAATTGTTTTAAATAATATTAATTATTAAGTAGCGAAAGCTACCGGATCGTTTAAACGAAGGAAACATTAACCGATCGAGTTAACGCGATTCTAACGGTTTTCTGAAGAACGCGTAGGATGCCGAAAATAATTATAGTTTTGCTCGGTTATATATATTTTAGATTTCGAACAAAACCGACTAATTATTATAATTAATTACCGAGCCTAAATATAAACCGAGATATCTATATTATAACGGGTTCGATACGCGGTATCTACCTACCTAACTTTAACTCTATAAAAGGGCTTTATCTTCTTCTTCCTTCTCATTTTGCAGCCAACACAAGAAAATAAAACCCCAAGATCCCACATCTCTCTCTCGGGTCTCTCTCTACTCTCTCTCTTCATCTCCCTCGTCACTCCCTCTCTCCTCCTCCATGATAAGAGCCGGTCGACCACCACCTTCCATGGTGGCGACGGCGGCGGCGTGGTGTTGTTGAAGCCCGAAAAGGGCAGGAGCTGGTACGTTGAGGTGGGATCGAGTAATGGTGGTTCAAGGAGGCCCGAGGTGGCTCGATTGGCTCGTGGTTATGTTGGTTTTGCTTAGGTGACAGAGGGCGGCAGTGGTGCTCGGTTGTGGTGTCGGGGGTCCGATGGGGCTCGGGTTTGGTTCGGTTGGGGCTGATGGGTCATGGCCCGGGTTAGGTTTTGGTTCAGTTATGGTTGTGGTTGTGGTTGTGGTTGTTGAAGTGATGGCGGCGGCGGTTCGGGTGATGGCTGCAGAGGTGGAGCTTCGGTGTGGTGGTGATTTTGCTTGCATGGAGTAGATAAGGTGGTCGATCATAGTGGTTCATGATTATGTTGGGTCAGAAGGTGATGTTTGGGTTCAGATCTAACTGAGTGCTCGGGTGAGGTTCGAGTCTCGATTCGGTTCTGGGTCCCGGGTGCATGGTTTAGAAAATGGTTCAGTTTTGGAATTCGGCCTCGGTTAGAAGTTGCTTTCAGGTCAGATTTGGTACGGGTTCATATTTGGTGGGTCTTGGGTTATGTTGGTTCAACCCGAGTCAGATCTGGTTCAGTTCGGATCAACAAGACTACATAGGAATGAATAAATCAAATAGGTATGTTCAGATCAACAGGTTGTTCCCCTCACCAACAAATTGTTCCAAATATATAAATATGCAATAACACGTGCCAAATCAACAACAATTGATCAAAGTAAACATTAATAATCTACATGAACCTTCGGTATCTGCTAATAAACGAAATATAGAAGACTTATCCTGAGGTTTACTACTTATTAACAGCTAGGTGTTCAGATTGTGAATGTTAATTAAATCAAGAGAGCAGATGATATAATAAATCGAGAATGAAATGTGGGTATATTAACTTACAGAGGATTGATGAAATCTTTTTTTTGAACGATCAACAAAATATATTCTACCAAAGCTAGCGGGATACTAGCAATACACCATACAGTCGAAACATATACACCACATACAACTAAGTTACCAACCGATACTAGAAAGGTTAAAGTTACACCACAAATTCCAACCCAAAGATGGACAAACCGGCCCTTGCCTTGACCCAGAAAAAACTAAGCGACTTAATATCACCAAGGAGCTTTTTGAAGTGAGACTTGAGCTTGATTAAAGACCGCTTCGTTCCTATGTTTCCATATACACCAAATTGTAGTCAAGACCACCGCATAGAACGCCTTCTTAGACTTCGTTGATCCACCAATATGGTAATAGAGCTCGAGCAAATCCTTAAAGTGAAAAATAATAGGAGAACTTACTTTGCACCATTGCGCCACTAATTGCCAAACCATTTGAGATAACGCGCACGATACAAACAAATGCTCGGTTGTTTCAGTGAAATCACCACAGAAAAGGCATATATCCGATCCAACAGGTACATTTCTTCGTAGTAGCGCGCACTTAGTCGGTAACCGATCCAATTCAGCCCTCCATGCAAGTATCAACGCCTTCCTAGGAACCCAAGAATTCTTCTTAATCACAAAAGTTGCTTGCTGAAATCTGAAAGAGTGAAGTTTCTGCTTGAATTCAGCCACAGAAAAGGAACCGCAGCTGCTTAACGACCATTTCCAGCGATCAGGAGTGTGTAGCAGAACTGGAGCAGCAAAACAGCGGAGCAATTGATCCATTTCGGCCTGTTCTGCAGCTGAAAAAGAATCCCGTTTCCAATCCCAGCCCCACCCAGAACCCAACTGCAGTACCCGGTCAGCGACACACGCAAACTTGTTTTTTTCTAACGCGAACAAGGCTGGAAACACGAACGCCAGAGGCGAATCCGTGATCTAGTAGTCCCGCCAGAAGAAAACACCCAACCCATCACCCACTAACCCATGTAAAGCCCAACCCACATCCACCCCGAGCCTTTTAACGAGCTGAATAGAAGAATGAACCTGCTTCCAGGGACCGGGAACCGATAACTTAGACGGAATCGGATTCCAATCCCTAGCTGAACTATGTATAGCCCAAATAACTTTTCTCCAAAGCGCGGTAGAGTCGATTTTAAATCGCCACCACCACTTAGCTAGCATAGATAAATTAGCATCCTGAAGAGAGCCGAAACCGAGACCACCAAATTCAACCGGAGCACTGACCCTTTGCCAAGCAACCCAATTCATTTTAGCCTTTTCTTCCGAACCACCCCAAAAGAATATCCTTCTCAGTTTATCCAATTCCTCAATAACCGTCCCGGGTGCTTTGAACAAGGAGAAATAATACGTCGGTAAAGCATTGAGGACATACTTGATCAAAGTCACCCGTCCACCGAAAGAAAGAGTCTTCGCCTTCCATAATGACAACTTATTCCTGAATGAATCCACCACAGGTTTCCAGTTCTTACTGAGATTCATATTCGCCCCAACCTGAAGACCAAGGTAAGTAAACGGAAAGGCGCCAGCTCTACACAATAACACGCTAGCCATATGCTGGACCTCAGCGGGCTCCACCCCTAAACCAAAGACACTGCATTTCCCAAGGTTGGCCTTTAGCCCCGATACTAAATAAAAGCATCTAAGGATCCGCCTCAAATTTTTGGCGTTGGCGACCGACCATTCCCCAAGGAATACAACATCATCAGCGTAGAGTAGATGCGATAAAGTAAGCCCACCCGAACCACACACCAATCCTCTAAATAGACCCACCTCCGTAGCCCTCCGCATAACACCTGAAAAGGCCTCCATCGCAAGTAAGAACAGAATTGGCGAAAGGGGATCGCCTTGTCTAAGGCCACGACTACATACAAACTCATTGGTGGGTGAACCATTAACTAAAATCGAAGCTCTAGCCGACCTGACAATAGCCATTACCCACCTACACCACCTAGTCGGAAAATTCATTTGCAACATAATAGACTCCAAGAAATCCCAATTTAAGGAGTCGTAAGCCTTTTCTATATCCACCTTAAAAATCATCCATTGACGCTTCATCTTCTTCATCCACCCCACCACCTCGTTTAACATAAGAGGACCGTCCGTAATATTTCTACCGGCTAGGAAAGCTGACTGCTCGGGGGAGATTAAGTCACCAATAATCGGCTTGAGTCTAGCCACTAGAACCTTTGAGAGCACCTTATTGACGCATCCAATCAAACTAATGGGCCTATAATCCTGAAACCCCACCGGATCACTCTTCTTTGGGATTAGAGCAATAAAGGATGGGGCACAACCTGGCCCCAATTCAGCCCCATTAAAAAAATCGTCAAACAAACGGACGAAGTCATCCTGGAACCCGGACCAACATCTCTTAAGGACCTTGAAGTTGAAACCGTCGGGGCCCGGGGCCTTGTCACCTCCACAATCCCACACCGCATCCTTAATCTCACGCAACGAAAACGGTTGGCACAGAAGATTCGCATCAGCATCTGACACCTTCTTCAAATGGGGGCACACTATCTTTGGCCTAACAGTCATGGGTTCCCGAAATTTATCCTCAAAAAATACATAAGCACTATCCTTAATAAATGTAGGGTTTACAATCCACTCACCATCAACCAACAAAACATGAATCCTTTTATTTGACACGTTAGAGTTAATGACCCCATGGAAAAACTTAGAATTTTCATCACTATCAATAGCCCATTTAACCCTTGCCTTTTGTTTGAGATCCATATGTTTCCGCCTATCGAATTCCAACATAAAAGCCCGAGCACTGGATCGCATATCAAGTTCCTGGGACGACAAATCCCTAACTTCCGCCATAGCATCAAGTCTTTCAACCTCCTTCCGCTTACGTTCAAAATCACCCGTCAATTTCACCCTTTCCAACCCAGTCCACTCCTTAATCCTTTTCTTAAGAAACTTCAATTTTGTGATGATAGCTAGGTCAGAAGGACCAGAAAACGAGAACCCATCACAAAGACTAGTCACATGATCAATGAATCTGGGAAGTTCCAACCATGAGTTGAAAAAAAACGGAATGGAATATGCCCGAAATCTGATGGCGTCATAGATAAAATAACCGGACTATGATCAGACGCAAACCTAGACAATGCCGTGACTGAAGCTCCCCCCCCCCCCCCCATCTAGACATGAAATCACTGCATACCAAGTACCTGTCCAACTTACTCATTTTTTCGCCATTGTCCGACATGTATGTGAATTTTAAACCCCCCATATTGTACTCGTGCAAATCCGCCCTCCTAATAAAGTCATTAAAAAACTCGGCATTCGACACCACAAACTCCGTATTCTTCCTTTCCTGTTGGCATCTCACATCGTTAAAGTCCCCCAGAAATACCCATAGGCCCCCCCAAGCATTTTTCACATCAATCAAATCATCCCACAATATACGCCTAGCACCAGGATCATTCGGTGCATAAACATTCCCGATATTGAGTGTATCCCCAGTAGCTACAAGGATCCCAGACGTTATAAGAAAATATCTACTCTTAACAACAGAAGATACCTGAAAAACAGACGGGTCCCAGATACTGATTATACCACCAGACCTCCCTTCAGCAAACACCTGCACCATGTTGAAAAGCGATCTACCCCATAAACTATTGAACTGAAAAAATGAACCTACCCCCAGCTTCGATTCCTGAACTCCAATAAAATGTGTACCATGACTTGTTTTTAAACCTCTAATCCAGGATGTCTTCCTATCATCCCTAACCCCCCGTAAATTAATGCTCAAAAAATTCATTGGAAACCTGTGACAACACCTTCGCCATTAATCAGGTCCTCAACTTGACCATCGAACCCTTCCAGATCAACACCAATAACCAATCCAGCCTGTACCGTGAGACGGTTCTCTGTCTACAACTCCCTGGAAGCCGGGTCGCCCAATTGAGACTGAATAATATTATCATTATGGGTGTTATTATTATCATTATTGGAGGTATTATTAGCGCCAGAAATATTATTAGTGATATTATTATTATCATTATTGGAAGTATTATTAGCGCCAGACACATTATTAGTGATATTATTATTATTATCATTATTCAACCTATTGTCAACCCCGTACCCACTGATTTTCTCCACAGGAGGTATTACTTGTGAATCACCAACTAGGGTTTCACCCTCCGAAGTAGCACCAATGGAGCTTCCCCTAACAGAGTTACCAACCTCATTCATACATTCCAAAAAAGATGGTTTAGAAAAAACAGGCCCACTCCTAGTTGGATCCATAACACCTCCATCATATGTTGGGCTTCGAGAAGTTCTGGCCCGCTTCCTAGATCTTTTATTTTTGTCCAAAGAGTCACCTTGGCCCACAGAAAAGCAATTACATGATTTGTTCAAATCGACATAATCATTACAATTCCCTGGTCCCACCTGCTTTATCCCAACATTAAATGCATCATTGTTCCTCCCAAGAGACCCTTGGTATTCCCTATGACCTTGAAGTTCCCCATGCCCATGCACATCACCCGGCTGTTCAGAATCTGGGCAGTCCGTCATCGGTCCCGGCATATTTCTGACCGGCGAAACAACCATGTTACTGACCTCCCGGAACTCCCCTTCCTCAAGGTCATCATCCTTATCGACCGAACCTTCGGATCCCGGGGAGGTGAATGCTCCAACGGAATTCATTCTGTCGACCATATCATGAACAAGTGTATCCTCAACCTCTACAACCCACACCTGTGTTGCAACACCATTCCAGACTACCTTTACCTCCTCATCGATCCGTTTATCCATCTTCACGCTAACCCACACTTTCCCTTCCATGTTGTTGGTCGATAGCCAAGAAAAGTTGGATTCCTTAACTACCTTCCCAAAGAGTTGCCCAACCTTATTAAAAGAAATTCACCTCACGAAGTTGCAGCGGCATTCCATAGACCTTCAAACACACTACACGTTCAAACTCCAAGGTACCCCCATCCATAACGTCGCAGAAGATAGAAGATTCCCCCATAACTCATCCTTCCTGTTGATAAACTCAAGGGTCGCATGTTTGTCCCTAAAGACCAACATCACTTTCAAACCACCAACGACGCTTACCGGACTCTCCTCATAACCACCGGTCTTCATCATTTCCTTAATCCGGTCAATCGCATTGAAGTCAAATGCCTCCCCAATAACGGTTCTCATTATACAATGCTCCGGGTACATCGCTCCCCTTTCTTCTACACCAACACCTTAGAGGAAGACGACGGAGGGTCAGGAACACCCGTAGTCGCCTCCCTAAAAGACACACCTGTCCCTTTACCAACCGGAACATACCTCACCGTAGTCTCTTGCTGCACCTTCTGTTGGAACGCCGGTTGCACCGGTTGAAACACCCTCTGATGATCTTTCCCGAATTTAGCTACCGATACCCCCACCTTAGCTTCAAATATCTTCACTGTATTCATGTTCTTTAGCTCATTAACATTCTTGACACCCAAGTATCTAATAAACCCAAACCAATTCCCCCGTGCGTCGGTCTTTCTAGCTACGTACGCGTCCTTAACGATCCCATGTGGCTGAAATGCTTTCCAAAGAAGAGAATCAGTCACCCCTCTAGGCAGATTAGAAATGAAGAAGGTTGTAATTGGCCTCGGATCAGTTTGTCCCCGGTTGAAATTTGATCGCCGGAAGTCGGTGTCTCTTTAAGGCTTGGTTTGGGGGATTTGATGGAGAAATGTGGGTATTAAATGACAATCCTTGATTTGCGGGATCTTCCTTTAGCTGGATCTTGAGAGTGACAGAAAGGGTTGGGGAAATGTGAGAATTAAGGGAGGTGGTGGTGGTTGTGGTGGTTTGGGGAGGTGATGAGTAGGGGAAGATATAGTGGGTGAGTCCCACATTAATTTCTTTTTATATTAATTTAAAAAAGGGTATTTTAGTAATTTCACACCACTTAACTCGATAATTTAACCTCTGTTATCTCCAGAGACTATCCTAATTAAAAAAATGTCAAAAGTTGGGGATTGTACTTGTAATTTTTAAAAGTTGAGAACTAAAGGTGAAATATAAGCAAACCCAGGGACTATTCGAGCAATTTTCTAAAAAAAAAAGCTTAGATATAATGAGCAGTTCATATTATCATGGTTCTCGATTAACACCTTTTCATATTATCATGGTTCTCAATTAAAACCTTTTTTCTCTTAATATCCTACTTGGAACTCTTGTACAATGATAGAGAGTAACTATAACTTTTGGATGCAAACTATTAGAATGTTAGCCTTTATACATATTGTACTTTTCTTACAAACCATGACTACATTGTTTATAGAATGGTAAGAGTAAAGTTGTCTAAAGCTGATGGTCTAAATTTTCATATTTTTTACTTTGTAATTTATTCTTTAGCTTAAGAATAACCACCTCCAAAAAAAAAACGATAAATATCACACAATCTACACCATCGCAATAGAAATGAGTGGTGTTTGAAGAACTTATGTAACATGACATGAAATTTGAATACAAGAAAAAACAAATTAAACAATTTGAATATAAGTATCTCCAATTGTCTTGGAAGTATATACAACTCAGTATGCATATAAACCTCATCTAAATACAAATTAATATTAATAAATAATAATGATAATAACTACATGTGTAAGAAGAATTCTAGTTTATATTGTCACAGCCTCAAGGCCATATACTTATATACTTACTATCTGTGCAAGTCTTATCTTGTTAGTCTTGTTGAGTTTTTAGCAGCTGCTTGTTTACACATGCAATCAGGCATTGGATATGTAAAAAGTGAGGCACTTGGCTTCCTCACTTCACTTCCCTTTACATCACTATGATGAAGCATTTCCCGCAACTGCCTCTGAAAGCTCTCCCATCTGGAACAACATATGATTAACTTATCAGTGGGTCGATCCGGGATACAAGTCAAAACATGTCGATTCAGAATTTTTTTTCTTAAAGTCAAGGATATGGCTAAACAAACACCACTGACATCACACAGCATACGTATGACCATTTTTGAACAATCATACGGTCTCCAAGATGAAACATGTCAAAAAGGTGAATGCCGCCCAAAGTGTTCATAAAACCTTATGAATCATATTATTTGGACATGTAGGCTATTGCTAAACTAATATAACTTTTGTAATAGTATATGACAGTAGCTAGCTATAGACAAAATGTTTCAGGCCACACCAACCCGTGCAAAAGATGATACGTTACCACGACTAATAGAAGGAATAACGTTATGTCCAATGCAAATTGCAGCATTTCATTATCTTTTCCTGGTAACTTCAAAGCTAAATTTACCAGTTTTCAAAGTATGCAGACATGATAGTTCTGCACAGCCGCCTACATGAATACTTATGAGTCCTACATGGATACTTATGGGTCCCACATGATACTTTGCTTTATTTTATTTAAACAAACATCGTCCATTTTAAACAAACATCGCCCTCGCAAAAAAACTTATTTAGGAATGATACATTCAAAGAGGATGACTCGGTTAGATTGTTCAACCCATTTCATATTCAATGATTTTCTACAATTGATTGGTTACAACGTGAATTGACATGTTTCCATATAAATTACTTGAAAATGCCACCCATTTCATAGTCTATTACCCATTTGACTGACTCAAACTGAAGTAAAATGGTTACCTGATATGGGGACTATCAAACAACTGAGCTAATTTTCTCTTGTCAGGTATTATTGTTTTGGCATGTCCTTCATAGGAATAGCGCCTATGACCGATTAAAAAGTGAGGGAAGTTTCCACCCTGGGTTGTAACAAAAACCTCGCTGTAGAGACATATCGTGTAATCAAGAGCAGCCAATCTTGAAGAGTACCCCTGCAGTTAATCACCAATTTCAAATCTTCAAATCATTTTGTTATAGAACCTGCTTCCATGTGAGTTGCAATTTCCTTTTGTCGTGTGGATTCCAAATTTGTGTAATTTAAACCCACCTAAGTTAAAATTGGTCAACTGGCTTATATTTTTTTATTAGTAATGAGGAAAACCAGGGGGAATAATTTATTGAATATTTATCAAGTCCACCTAAATGTATTAATTATTATTTAATGTGCATATTACACGGATAATGGTATTAAATCATTTATTTGAGTTTAAAAAATAAGGTACAATTATAATTATAATACTATTTAAAAGGTGGAGAAATACCATAAATGGGGCAAGTTCCTCAGGTGAAGCTAATGTATCCTTGGTTTCTAAGCGTGGAAACATTTGTTTTAGTGGTGCCATATATTTCTCAGCCTTGTATATTTTACCTGCTGCCACATATACCGACGTGTTGTTATCAAAACCCATGCCCCTAAGCATCATTCCAACCTACATTTCATGTATATGATTTTGAGCCTCGTATGGATTACATAAAGTTAACTATCAACTTGAATAAAAAAAATACCATGAACTTGAATTAAAAAAAAAAAAAAAAAGATTCGTCCAAAAATCTATTATGTAGATTGGTCAATGAGAGTATGAGACCAAGGAGTGTAGGAAAGGTGTTCTTCCTCAAGTAGTTGAGGGTTCTGCCCAATGGTTACCATTGGCGTCGATTTACAAGTAGGTTAAGTGGGTGTATGTGTGAGTTAGCCTTAAAAAAAAAGTAAAACAAAAAGAAAAAAACCTACAAGTCAAAGATAATATATTTAGCATAGTTATCAAAAGCCATCGCCTTGACCGCTTTTCCCTCCTAGATAAAAAAGCCACGGTCTAATTTTTAAAACCTACTCCCTGACTAGTATAATCAACCAATACTTACCAATTTATAGAGATATATCTAAATCTCAATCAAATCATTTTTTTTAAATATATTTGATTTTAAAACACTTATAGATATTGAATTATTCTTCAACATATAAACACTTCAACTCATTGATTTACCATCAACTGATTTTGTCTACTACGTAGTTATCAAAGGCGTGTTAATCCTTTTAGCAGGTATGGCTAAACTAGTAAGTTTATATTTATATTATTTTATAAGATGATTGTTATTTGTAATGATTTGGTGATTTTTTTATTTTTTTTTATTTGCGCTTTTTTTTTCCCAGGCCCGCGCTTTTTTTGCGCTTCTCGCCTAGGTCACAGGCAAAGCCTAAGCGCCTTGAGTGCGCCTCACGCCTTTGTTAACTATGATATTTAGTGGGTGTTAATGAGCAACAAAACTATATCGACGAGTTAAAAGTTACCTATTTGCCCCTTCACTTGCTTCTACTGCAAACGTGACACTTTTTTCCCCGAAAATGTCAATTTTGGTCAATTTAGTTTCTTAAATAATCAAAATTTTATAAAAAAAACATCCAACTTGCACGTTTTGTGAAACTTGTTTGAAAAAGATACCTCTAGAGGAGTTAAAGGGCACTTGCCATCCATCCTAATTGCACCTGGTCTTATTACTCGATTCTTCTTCCGGAACTTTCCTCTCCAACTTCTTTCACGAGCAATATCCATTTCCCGTTGTTCTTCCTCACCACCATCATATACACAACATGAAAATGCAACCATGTCCTTCAAAACAAACATTTTAGTGAGAATGTCTATGTGCAAGATAAGAGGTGGACATATGAACAGGTTGGCTGGTTTGGGTAAACAAGCTTATATTGACTTTCAAGTTTCAACCCGGTTAGACAAAAAACATAATCCGAACCAACCCGTTTACAAGTAAGAAAATGGGTGAAATGTGCACCTCTTCAAAACGGAGATGGACGGAAATATATTTCCCGCCGCTGCTAGAAGCATTCCGGATCATCTTATCAACCATTTTTGCGGCAAGTGTGCGTATAGGTTCCGAAAACCTAAGTGCCCCAAAATTTGATAAACATCTAAGCCCTTGGATTTCTGAAGGAACAGCATGAGCCAATCTATTTGAGAATGGTGCAATACGTACTGCCCTGCATAATCAATAACCATAAGGGGTTAAGATTAATCTCAAACTTGTCAAATTACCAAACTTATCAAAAAGTGAAACAAGCCAAATGATTTAAAATTTCCCCCAAGTATATTACTGTTAATTCTTACTGATTATTATATTAGTAACATACATATTGTATTCATATTCTCTGCAATAACTGTTTATGAGCGCAGAGCAAAATAAATGGTTTGGAATTAAATAAGGGTTTTAACAAAGCACATTTACATACCCCAACTCCAGAAGCTTTGGCAGGACCTTCTGAAGGTAGTAAGTTGGACTTGACCAACCTTTGACTCTCAAATTTACAATATTGCTTATGTTGTTGTCAAAACGTTCCAATATCTCCACGGGCAATTCTCTAACCACATTTACATGATGTCTCAATGCGTATATGAAGAACTCCTCATCAAATATATCCCCAAACTTGCTGCAATATACAAGAAAGGAATGTTTACAAACTTCCATATATATCATACAACATGTATGAGGTCAGTAGTCGGACTTAGAGGTGGCAAAATGGGAAGTTGGGTAATGTATGGGCCGAGTTGACCTATACACTTTTGGTCCACTTTTCAAGAAAGCTTAAATAATTATTAATGTTTTATACCATTATTAGTACTATAATAATCAATCGTTTTCTACTAAAACCTTATAAGTGAGTAGTTGCAATGCTTTTAGCAACCTTCAATCTATTGGCTAATATTGTTGTTTTAACCTTTTTGGGTGGAAACGTGACCCAAATAGATGTGTTCATTAAGGAAGGGTCGAAATTACCACCTCTAGTTGTTCTTCGAATATTGTGTGACGTGTGTAATGTATTGATTAGAGCATACACAAAAGAGCAGCAATGAATACAAAGAGACTAATGTGATATAATCACAGCTCAATTAGAAACCGTTTGATAGAGCCAACTGAAAATTCCAAATGCTCCAGGTCATTCATTATTAAAACTAACAATAACAATGAGGTTTTTTTCCTTTTTGTCAAAGTTAATAATATTGGGTGTGTGTGTGTGCAGGGGGGAGGGGTGGGGTAGGACTTTTGGGAGCCTCCACTTCTCAAATCATGGAACTATCTCGTATTTTATTTTAGTTAATAAAAATCCATTTTGGTACTAATAGCCAATGCAATATTCTAATACATGCCACAAAAAAAGTCACGAGAGCATATACATGTTCTCAGTGTAATTTACTTATTAAAACCTTCTAACACAAACTCATCTAAAGATTATACTATACATCTAAATTACGACTTATTGAAGAGACATTGTGGAAATGTCATCCATGACCACTTGCACGTGGATGAAATATGGTCATAAGAGATAGGTTATATAAATCTGTAAAATGAAAGTCTCTAAACATTTCTTCATGTACTCTTTTTTAACCAAGGGAAATTTATATTATTGCTCATGATATATGGTACCTTTTGATCATCATTTGGTATTCAAATTTACTATAAATATGTGAATTTTGTACTTCTTAATGACTTTTCCAAATATGAACTTTTTTTATCATCGAAAATCGATATTCATTATTGCAACTTGAAGTCGCAATAAAAACTTAAAAGAACATCTAAACAGCGGATAGATAAAATTTACCATCAATCCAGAGTGAAAAAGAGAAGGAAAAAAGAAAGATGGAAGATTACATTGACAAAGAAATTAGAGAAAAAGGAGAAATAAAAAGCTACCTTGAATCGCGCCACACGCTGTTCAAATGAAATATGGGAATCACGAGCGTGGCATTCAGTAAGCCTGCCACTGCCACTGCATCACATATCTGTAATAATAACTAAATAAGTTCCATCATATGATATACAATCATGTAGCATAACAATGATACCAAAGCAACTAAATTATATAACTCGAAATATTGCTGAACAAGTACCGATAATCTTTGTTGGTTCAGCCCGCCATTTGCTTCAATTATGAGGAAACCGTTTGATTTTGGCAGTTCTGGAATTGTAACACATGAACACATTTTTAGACTGGATTAGAATCAATTTAAAAAAAAGTCAACATTAAGTCAGTTTTCTGGATCAATTTAATTGGAAATACAAACCTGCTTGAGAATTCTGAAGATTATTACAAGGTTTCCAAGATTGACGCGACTTCATGTTCCAGACATTCATCATCTGTGAAGAAAATTACAACTTTAGGTTTAAAAAAAAACAAAATTTTAGAAACCATGAAAACACAAAAAATGTGTTGATGGCATCTTCCTATACTAAGGTATCACAATAAATGAATCCTTTTGACAACCATATTTACTTACATTAACCTAAATCATAAGTTTTGAAAGCACATAAATGTGTTGGACTTACACGCACAACTCAAATCTAACACTCACACTTACCTAATGAAATAATCACACTTTTCATGTGAAAATAAGGTTGTTAAAAACAAAAGGCATTCAATAATTAGAGCACAGGATTAAGATGAAAGGACGCAAAAATATTCTTCATAAATAAATAAATAATCCATGATAAAAAGGCACAGGATTGGAAATGAAGAAGATTACCAAGTCAGTGGTTCGGTTATTTTGTGCTTGTATATGCGGCAACAAATGTCGAAAAACCTGAGGACTTCGATACAAAGAGCCTAAAGGCGCAGAGTTATGAGCATTCCCAAGATTTCTACTACTAGTACTAAAACCAACATCAAAAACCCATTGTACCCATATACAGCAGCATTGCGGAAACATAAAGCAAAGGGGCAAACAACAAAACCCCTCTGCGGCGATAAACCGCCGAAATTACAAAATAAAGCCAACGCTCAACAACCTTCACATCTCCACCGAAACCGCCTTTCTGCCGCCGGAATCTAGGAGATGAAGGAGGTGAAGGGGACCCACTTGGCCGTCCTAACCTACTGTAACCGTGCATTTTAATTTTTAATAATAATTAACTAAAAGATCCCAACTTCAGTTTTACATGTAATAATAATAAGCACAGATTGCGAATTGGAGAAACCCAGATGAGGAAATAATTAAAGTAATTGGGAATTGATTTAATAATAATATAGTAGTAGCAAATAATCGAGTTAGAAAATGAGAAGTTGAAGTGGAATTGGAACAAGGATCAGTAGTAGCGATGGGAAGCAGAAAGTTAAAAAAAAAAACAGAGTAAAGAGGCTTTGGGTGTTGTTGAGTAGTGGTGTTAATTATGGCTTTTGACCACCTTCTTTTTCTTCGCCGACATGTATCTGTCGGCAAGTGTAGTATGGTCAATCACAAATTACGACTGTAAAATTGTAATTAAAAAAAAAACCAAGAAAATTAGGGGACAAGGGGTGCTTCAAGTGTTTTAAGTTTATTTCACTGATTTTAACCAATCCTGCTTTGCCAAATCACTTTACTGATTTACTTAACTGAAACACTTTTTTGTAGGCAGCACTCCATTGATTCTTTTTATTCATTTTCGTTTTAATACCCAAATTTTTTTTTACATTTTTACACGGTTCTAACAATTAATTTTACTATTTCAACCGTCCCACCAACGGTCAACCAAATTTAATTGTTTATCTGAAAACCGTCGAGTTATTTGAATTTTGCTCACTAAACGGTCAGTTAATTAATTCTACTATTCCAACCGTGCCACCGTCGTTGTATATAAAGTGATCAAACGGTGGGGTTAAAAGTCACAATTTACCACGGTTTAAAAACCAAACACACCAAAAATGAACCTGTGGACCGACGAGGAAGAGATGGCCTTTGTGGTTAGCCACAGCCCGTACCAGCACGGTAAACAGCACCAGCAAAACGGTCCACGGGACCACTACCAAGCGTGTATGGCGGCGGTGATACCGTGCTGGTAGTTGGTACCCGTGGACAATTCGGGTGACGCCCCGTCCCCTTAGTTTCAAATTATATTTTGGGATTATTATTGAGTTTAAGTCTTAGGTGTTAAAAGAAATTGTATTGTACAAAAAGAGAATAATAGATTTTATTGAGAGGGACACATTTATATTCGTTTTTAAGTTTAAATTATTTGTATTACAGGTCTTGAATTAATAAAAACTTGGTTTTAAAACTTGAGTATACATAATTTGGGTGATCTTCCCCTCATAGTTGAGAGGTGAGCTTACCGGGGTATTGAGCCCTCAAAATAACAACTGAGAACACAAATCGTTTTTAAAGTTATCGTGGTTATGCATAATTTGGAACACATTACTTAATTAAGCATTTACCATTAATTTATACCAAAACAAGTTGAATCCCGAAGCAACACTTCCATTTGGTTATTGGTTATCTTCTCGGTCACTTTCGTTACCTTTTATTTTTATTTATCTTTAGTTTAATTTTATCAACTTAAAGCTAAGTAGTAAAAATTGTGATATTGGATTCGATACTCGGTACTTGCTCATTTTTATACTACACTCGATATATACACTTGCCTATTGTGTGGATTTTAGAACATTAAGCAACTATCGTTTTATTTTATAAATTTAAAACTTGAAGGATCACACACCAAAGTTTTTGGCTTTAAATTCCCACGCATCAGGGGCTTGTCCCACAATTTCAGAAAATGCACAAGTCTCTCTAACGGCCTTCTTTCTTCATATATCACCGTTGCATCCTTTCTTTTTTTGTTTCAATAATCCAAACACTAGTTGATCATGGATTTATATCATAAGTCTCCAATGTTTGTTGTAAATATGAATACTTAGCATCAATTGTAAAAATTTAGGAAACTTCAACAATTATTTCTTGTTTAAACTCTTTACATTGGCAAGCATATCATCAAACACACACTTTTAGTAATTGAACTTCCATCACCAACGCCACTATTGCAGAAGTCTATCTAATAGTGAGAGAGTCAACTCCACTCTTGTTCCCACTAATACAGGAAAAGTAAGCGTGTGCCAAAAATCTCCAATACGGATGAAGCAATTTCTTTAGCGTTAGAGGATAGGATCCCTTGTAACTCATTCTCTCTAGAATTGGAATGATTTCTTCTTTAGAGTACTAACAGAATCTTCAGCAACATCTCCAAACAATAATACATATTTGATTGTTTGCTCATTGATTATTATCTCTTTGTTTTGAATTCTTGAGCATATAAAAGTGTATGTCTACGCATCATCCGCGTTCCTCCAGAACTCCTTGATCCAATCAGCTCTAATCACAGAATTCTCTCGCAAAGCATGAGCAATCCTACATATATTGAGACCCACGATCACAAGCTTAAACTCTTCATGACCTTTAGTAGGATCCAATATATAGCAAGCAATGTTGTGGTCTTTTACAAATTCTGGAACGTGTTCAGCCATTTCTATACCAAACGATTTGGATTCGACTAATAATAATGAATAACATGTAAGAGGCCTTCTAGAAGTTTGACTGTAAACTTGGTCATATGATGTGCCACCATTTACACATGTTTATTTAGAGAAAATTGCTCGAATAGTCCCTGTGGTTTGCTCAGATTTCACCTTTAGTCCCTAACTTTTAAAAATTACAGGTATAGTCCCGAAACAGTGGACTTTTTGCACTCGGATAGTCCTGGAGCTAACTGATGTTAGATAATCCAGTTAAGTGGGTGTGAAATTACTAAAATACCCTTACTTTAATAAAAATAAAAAAATCAATTAAATAATAAAATAGAAAGAGGACCCACATAACCCCTTAGCCAATCATGTGTCTCCACCTATTTTAGTGGGGCCCACCAACTTCATCTTCCCCACCATATCATCACCACCCACCTACCACCACCACCAACCATCACCACCCACCACCACCACCACCACCAAACAGCACCTCCCCCACCGATCAACATTTATGAATTATAAACCCACGAGCTCATCCCAGCTTTCGAATCGATACTACTATACTAGTCCCTTCTTTTCTTGTTCATGTGGGGATCCAAATTTTCAGATAACCAAATTTTCCCCTCTCCGACCATTTACAAACCACCAATGGAGCCCGACCACCACGTCGTATATCTAATCCGTCAACTCATCCACCTCTTACAAACCACCTCTCCTTCAAACCCCAGCCCAAACCCAAACCCAAATCCAAACCAAACCCTGAAGACATCAAGTACGCCAGACGCATTCTGTCGAGCCACCTAACCCCATCAAACACCCCCTAACCAAGCCACCTTAGCCAACTCCATCAAAACCCACTTAGCCAAACAATCCAAATTATCCCACGCCTTAACCTTCACTGACCTTATTAATCAATTCACCTCTTTAACCGTTCTTCATTTACTCCATGTCATTTCACAAGATCGCCTTAATAATAATAATAATAATAATAATAATAATAATAATAATAATAATAATAATGTTGTTTTTACTGATGGTAGTAGTAATTACGGCTTAAATAGGTTAAAAACTGGTGGAGTTTTAACTTCTGTGTTGTTACATACTGCATTGAATCGAAAATTAAGGCTTCGACAGAAGGAATGTTATGAGGGGGTGCAGAAAGATATACATATTATTACATGGAACCGGGTCAGGTTTTAAAGGATTCTCGGTTGGATGGGTGAAGAAGAAAAGAGGGGTAGTGATAAAAGTGGTGGTTATGGTGGTGGTGTTGGTGGGGAAGATGAAGTGTGTGGGCCCACTAAGGATAGGTGGAGACACATGATTGGCTAAGGGGTTATGTGGGTCCTCTTTCTATTTTATTATTTAATTGATTTTTTTATTTTTATTAAAGTAAGGGTATTTTAGTAATTTCACACCCACTTAAACTGGATTATCTAACGTCAGTTAGCTCCAGGGACTATCCGATTGCAAAAAGTCCACTGTTTCGGGACTATACCTGTAATTTTTAAAAGTTAGGGACTAAAGGTGAAATCTGAGAAAACCACAGGGACTATTCGAGCAATTTTCTCGTTTATTTATAATCCTTTTTGCACATATTTAGGCTTTTACCCTTAGAAAATAGAGCTAAATTGTTCTTAAGAGAT